>VZRZ01004137.1:229411-498789 GCA_013398175.1 Climacteris rufus | reverse complement strand
GCATCCCGCGGGCCGCGCTCGGGGACCGGCCGGGGACGGGCTCGCCGAGAGCCCGGGGCTGCGACTTCCGTGGGCTCCGGGGACCGGGCACCGGCAGCGCCGGCTCCGGCCGCGGATCCAGGCGCGTCCCAGCGGGGCACAGCCTCCCTCTCCCTTCGCTTTTCGTTCGGGGCGTTTAAGGTTGTTTCCTTTATTCGCTGTTAAAATGGGGTGGCTGCTGCCGGTGCCAAGCCGAAGAAGTTACAATTTAGCAGTGAGCTCCCTGGGATGCCGTGGGAAGTTTGGGATAGGCCGATGGCAAAGCTTGCGAATAATGATATTCAGTCCGCTGTAATGATTAGTAATTTGTCATAATATTAGAATAGAACATCCTCTTTAGCTTGTCCATGAGCAGTCTCGTTATATTTGTTTATTGTCTGCATAATTGGAACCATTTATTGGTGCGTATTGAATACTGCCATGTTTTGCATGAGTGTTTACATTGTTTTCCATTTATTCTCTTTATTTTGACATAAGGAGTTCTGTTATTTGCTCCGGTTAAGGGGAGGGATTTAAGTGTTGCACAGGACTGTTTGGGAAGTGTAATATTAAAACAAGATAAATAACTCTGCCTACCAGGTAAAGTTTGATTCAGAGAAACAAATATGAAAATTCTAAATGAGTGCTGCAAGCAATGTAAATCCTGAAACAAAACAGAAACCTTAAATGAAGTCAACACTATCTATTTTAATTATTTTTGCTATTTTCCTGTCAGAATAATATTTAATTGAAATCATAATTTCAAACATAGTAATTGATAAATGCATAGAAAATCAGGTCCCTCTTAAATTAACATAGTGTTTCATAGCAATAATTAGACAACATTTTGATTACATGTAAATATTTGTCAAGTTATTTCTGACAACGTTTTTTTTTTCCTTTTAGTATTACGTATGTATTCTGACTGTTCCTAAAAAACAATCTCACCAGGGAAGCGTATTTCTGAATAAACATACCATTATTATTATGCTTATTATTCTTATTTTTATTATTATTATTATCATCCATTTGTTTATATCAAAACCTGTGATTTATCTTTTGATTAGAACACCCAGCCAACGACAGAAAAATTTACTCTTTTGTATTCTTCTTTCTAGATCTTGGATGAATTTTGCAATGTGAAGTTCTGCATAGATGCCAGTCAACCAGATGTAGGAAATTGGCTCAAATATATCAAGTTTGCTGGATGCTACAATCAGCACAACCTTGTTGCATGTCAAATAAGTGATCAGGTATGTGGTGTTCACTTTCTGGACTTACTTTTTTAAGCAACTTTGAGGTGTCAATGGAAAAAAAAATAACAGCAATTCACAACAGCTTTTGGCCTGTTCGCTGTTATGGCAAAAGATAAGGTACAAATGGGAAATGCAGAATGGAATAATTTTGATCATGGGTGATAGAAAAGACAGATTTTCTATTTTCCAAATTGTTGTTCAATTCATAAATTATGTTTTTTGGTCCTGCATCTAATAAAAATTTGGATTTCTTTCTGAGGAATACAAAGCCATTATTTGCTGCGTTTGAATTAGCAGCATTTTCTGCCTCCTGTGCCAGTCCACTTGGATTGGGACGTTAAATCATTGAGTTGATCGGAAGCTGCAACATGAATTTAATGGAAAGAGTGGAGGGGAAGACACAAAAATGATAATGTTACCAGTGCAGTTGCATGTGTGGGGCTTTGGATTTGAATGCCCACATGCATGGATCTTATTGTGCCTTCCCATCCACTTTGCTGGAACTCGTAGTACTTACGTGCTGAACCAGGGACTTTGGTGGTTTTCTTTTTCATTTGTTGCACTTAAATCCACGCTTTGTTGGGCTGAAACATTATTTATTATTATGTGTTGCAAAAAAGACTGGGATAGGCAGAGGAAGAACGCAGTAAAGCATTTTGTTTTCAATTATGCTGATGAGTTATTAGGTGTTTCCTAAATCAGGGTTTGCTTTTGTCTGTGCATAACACATGCCATTCTGAAATATTTTAATGGGCAAAGTTAAGTTAAGGAAGCTTTGCTTCTTTAAAGTAAAATATCTAAAATAGCAAAGGAACAACTGATTGCGAATTCTTGTTTCCAATTTAAACTTTGCTACCTGCAACATAGGATTCGATTCATTTAATCAGTGTTTCATTTTTCACCACTTAATTAACTGCATCAGGTGAATGTTAAAGATTATCTTTAGCTGATTTAATTGCCTTGACAGTATTGAAAGAAGAATCACAACCAGACACAAAGCTTCAATTAGAAATCATTCCTTCTAATCAAATTCCTTATGTGTAGGAAATGAATGTGAGAGAGCCTGCTATTTCCAGCCCAGTGCTACGTATTTCACTCGTGTGAGATGGCTGATTAAAACTGGTTTAAATAACTTTCTCAGCAACTATGACAGAAGATCTTTTTAATTTTAAACTTTTACAGTTCAGCCCTTAGCACATGTAGCATGGAACGAGCCAGCGGACCGAGAGATAATTTCTTTTTGTACAGCAGCTGGTTTAACTAAAGAAACCATAAAGGTTATTAGGAAACGCAAGTTACATTTTCCAAGTTGAAGTATGCTTTATGCTGAAAAACGATAAATTTTCTCAGTGCAGAGCATTTATGGAACAGTGAGAGGAAAAGGAAACTATGTAGGTTAATTAAAACAGCAAATTCAAATATTTTACGTAGAGTAGGAGCTGGTGTAGATAGGAAAGATCAGAAGCAGAATCACGTGCATTGGTCAGAGCAACTCACTGTCTTTGGGTCGGTGCTGGGGCTCTGCAGCTGGAAATGCAGGCGAGGCTGAGCCATCAGCATCTCCCTCTGAACGCAGCCTCGCACCCGCGCTTTGACGTTTTTGGAAGGAAAGTTATGGCGCTTTTAACTTTCTCTTTTTTTACTGTTTACATTTCTGACATTTGGTAATGGTGGCTGTACTCCTGCCAATAATTCCCTTCATTCACTGGAGACTTGTTATTTATTTTGCACAGTATCGTGCTGTTCATAATTCCATATTTTTATAGCTTTTTGTTGCTGAGATTTGCAAATTAAGATTTGGTTGTCTTTCAAGTAGCATGTTGTGATCTGGGTGCTGTCAGCAAGAGATTGTTGTTCATTTGGCCCTCTGGAAACGCTGCACATTTACCCACAAAATCGTCCGCGTACTCCAACGTTTTATGACCAGAGCCTAAAAAGTTAATGCTAAAAATGTGCTCTCGAATCTTAAAGCAAGAAAGTCTTTCTAACAGCTCCTCCTTCTGCTTTCTTCTGGCACAAACTCACCAGAGGTAATATAAAATATAATGGGAAGGCAAACTGGGAAATGGACGTTACACGGCCAAATGTGTGCGTGTATGAGGAGTGACAAATGCAAGTCAGGACTGAGTGTGCACATACAGACTGTGTGGGGCTGTCTGGGGTCATTTGGCCTCCGTAGCTTCTGGAAAAAAAGGGGCAAAAAAAGGAAAAAGAAGGGAGAAAAAAGGAAAATAAAAATAAGGTGAAGCTGAGGACGTGTGTCAGTGGTTGTAGCTAGAGCTCGAGGGCAGAGGCGATGCAGCCCGGCTGGGAGACCCCAGCTCAGCTGGAGCCACAGCCAGTGCTGGGTGCAGGGGTGAGGGGACACCCCAATTCTGCTGCTTCCCCCAGGAGTGCAGAGCACCTCAGCAGCCCTGGTTGCACGGGGAGCATCCCCGCTCGCTCCCGAGGCACAGACACTCGATCAGCAGTAATTGTTCACCTCTAATTGCTTCAACTCATCTGTAAAATTCACAAGCAAACATTGGGCTGTACCTGAGAAGGTAAAAGATCCTGCCAGCGCTCCCAGGCTTATGCTGCCCACAAGTTTATACTGCTAAATTCAAGCTTGACTGACAGACAGGTATGATTCCCAGACAGCTAGAGGCAGGATTGAGATGAACTCAGGGCTGTGTGTAATCTGGTCGCTCTGCTACGTTCTACCTGCTGTATTTAACAAAAAGAGTGAAAGAAAAACATTTTTTGTCATTTTCTCTATTAGAGTTTTTTCAGAGACATACCACCCCACCCCCTGACTCATGACTGAGGTTAGGTTTCATCACTTAGGATCAACTTTACAAAAGGCCTGGGCTCTTTCTTATGACTGTATAAATGAGCTTTGCTGAGATGAACAGCTCGATAATGGTGGGATGCAGTCAAAACATGCACGCTGGATGCAACTCATGTTTCATTTGATTGCAGCTGTAGTAGGGTTTAAAAGCTACATTTTTTTTTATTTTTCAGTTTCAAATGAGGTTGATCTAAGATTTATTTTTGCTGTCTTCCTATTATCTCTTGTCATACCCAATCTAAACTGAACATATGTAATTCAAGGTGTATATGAATAATGAAATTCCACAAACAGGGCACTCTGGTTTTTTCTTTTCCCCAAAGAGACTGCAGTGTGTGCAGACCTGCAGATAGTCTTTTCACCATTCCTGCCCTGGAATGTGTTTTTTTCAGCTCAGAGTCAGTTTAGAATTCTAGAGCAGTTTCTTCTAACTTGGACAACTCCTCTCTGTTATCATTAAATATCTATTAGTTCAACTTTTTAATTACTTCAGAATGATTAGCCCTATTAGACTTTCTGGCATTGCTATCAGCCCAGAAAAGCATTATTTTTAAACATGTATGTTATTGAAAGTGCAGTTGCAAATTCAGCAGCTACGGTAGTGGCACGGCAGGGGCTGTCACACATTCTAGGCTGAGGTCATGGTCACCTTCAAACTGTAAAATTTTTCTTTAAAATTTTTTTTTTATTTTTAGAAACACGCTTGTAGCTGTTGAAGTTAAGACTCCCGAATGTTGTTTTTATCTTGCTTATTGCTCGCAGAGAGATACAGCCACATAGTGCTGTGAAACTGCCCTGAGCTTCCAGGTCTCTTTCCCCCCAGCAAAGCAGCTCCTGAAGAGTCCCATTGGTTTATCCGTGGAAAACTCAGAGTGGCTCAAGATCACTTTACTGAGGCTTTAATTTGCTGTGCATGCTGAAATAGGTTTTTGGAGGGGTTTTTTGTGTGTGGTTTTTTTCCTTGCCTTATGCTCAAGTACGTGCCACTGCAAAGGGAGCAAAACCAGTAGTATCACACTCTTAACAACGTGCCCAATGTCAGTGATATAAACTTACAGCAGTGAACCTACTGCTGTAGGTTCCACCAGATCTGATCCCATCTTACACGTTTTACAAACTTTTTTAATCTGCAGGCACAGCTTCATGTTTCAGGTTTTACGGCCGCGGCCCCCCCGTCCACGGCGGGCAGGGGCTCCTTGCACAGCCACCTGCAAAAGTTGTGTATTTAAGGAATAGTTTTGAGGCTTTGTTGTCAGAGAGTGAAATTAAGGTTTTGGCTGTTGTGGGTCAGGAGGGCACGCACACACTGAGCTCATACGGGGCCCTATTCTGCCGTGATTCTTCCTATGAGTTATTGGTTATTAAGCAAATCAAACTTAATCCAGCTCCCACTGAAAACCTGTCTCCAGTGGAGCAGGGATGTTTTAACTTGGGGCTGCTGGAACAAGGAGCTGCTCAGTGGTGATTTGCCACTTGCTGCAGTTAGAGCTGAGGCTGTGGGTGAGATTCCTGCCCGGACTTTGCGTCTGCCTGTGTTATCTGGAATTTGATGCACTTGTGGTATTACTGCTCTCAGGGTTGGACTGTCCTGATGTGACCTAAATTAAATTGTTTAGAACCAAAGTCAGCAACTAATTGTTGCCATTTCTGCAACGTGATAACGTTTTTATTGATGATTTGCATTTAATGAAAGTGATAAGACATACTGTCTCTAAACATAATTGCCTTTTTTGTGATGAGAGCTGTCAAATCCTACTCATCTGCTTGCCACAGTGTAGAGGATTATGGGCAGTTACAGAGCCAGGACAAGACTGCACCTGACTTGACATTGGTGTGGTTGATTGATGAAGGTTCCTAGAGGACAAGTGAGTGGTTAGCTCAGTTCACAACAGGTGGGTGTACAAGAGTTGGGGTCTGGTGTTGGTGGTTGGTGACCCCCCAAGAGGAGGTTCTGCAGGACCAGAGCAGCTGGGATGAACCAGGGCTTTCACAGAAGCTAGAATTCACCAAAGGTGAAAGAAGACATGAGTGGCACTGGGGAGGTGGCCTGCAGCCCCCCAAGATGTCAAAGAGGATTCTCTGCAGAGAGGCATCCTGCATTCCCTCCTTGCTTTGGGGGAGCAGGAGGCACCTTTTGCCTCAGAAGGTGGAAAAATGGGGATTCCTGGAGCATCCTTCCTCCAGCCCATCCTGCTCGGCGATTTTGGGACATTTTGGAAATGAAGAAGAGGATCCTCTCTCCCCACTGGGCTCCCACTTGTGCCCCTGCAGCCACTTGCATGCAGAGACTTGCTGAGTTTCGCCTCTGGATTTTTGCTGAAGTTTTCTTTGGGCCCAGTACAGCTCTCAGGCAGGACTCCTCTACCTTAGCCCTTGAAAACACTCCAGTTTGTTTCAATTTATCATTTGCCTGAGTATAGCAAAAAGAACTTGGCTCAGGTTTCATCACACAGCTCTCCAGCTGCACAAGTTGTTCATCACAGGAGCTAAAATTGAGGCTGTACTATTTGGACCTTTTCCTTTCTTATTTCTTCCCTTCAAACTCTTAATGATGGCTTGTGAAGTTGTGTATTTGTTCGTCCTTCTTGCTTTTCTGGTGGGCATAATTCCTGATTTTGATGGAGCTCCTTAAACATAACGCTCATTATTAGTTTTGGACATTTAATTTGTTTTACTTTTCAAGCAAGTTCCACTCTTGCTCCGAAGCAGTGTGGATGTGGGTGCCAGTTGGCAGCCTGCACACTGCCTCTCTGGGCACCCACTTTCCTGGAGCACATTCCCCAAGGGAACTGGGGGTGAGGCTGCCTTGTTTGGGGTAGATGTACCCATGGAATGTACCCATTGAGTGCTGGACGTTGGTGCTGCGGGTGCTGGTGGGGTTCACCAGGGAGTGATCCAATTTTGGGGTCTTCTGTTCTGCCCCACCATCCCATGCAGAGTGGGTTCTCTGCTCAGAGGACCAGTGTGGGGCAGGACAGAATCCTGGGTGCCTCTCCTGTGGTGGGAGCACTGAGTTCACTACATGGCCCGGGGGTTAAAGGACAGCACAGGCTTGGAGCAGCATCTCTCCCCTGCCCTAAAATCTGGATTTCCCAGGCAGCTCTGGGGCACATGTGATGTTTTCCAAAGCTGTAGGCAGGAATAAAGGGTTTAGCTGCACACACCAGAACACAGCTCCTCTTTGGGGTGTGTGCATGGCAGCTCCTGCCTTGGCTCGCACTCATCGGCTGAAGCGCCGCTTTCCCCCAAAAAACCTTAACTTCAATTAACCCCTCCTGGTTCTGGGGGGAGGCTGGTGGGAGCAGAGGGGGGCCCAGGCAGGGCAGTGTGGGGCTGGCAGGGGCAGCAGGATGGCGGGGGTGCTTCAAAGCACACGGGCTCAGCGGCCGAGCGCGGCCCCAGCCGAGCTCGCGGGGAGTGCGTTTCGCTATTATTTCAATTATTACAACTTCCTGAATAGGTCGAAGGTCGTTCATAATTCACGCTTCTGTCATCTTTACACATGCCAAATGCAGTCTATTAAGCATAAATAAAATTTCAAGTGCCTGACCAGGAAAAGTAAACTGGGATTCATAACAATGAGGCCTTATTCATCCATTTAAAAGTAAATTGTGTGTGTTCCTTTTTTTCCCCCCTCCCCTTTCCCTTTACGGCTTTGCAGTTTGGGAGCTTTTATTTCTGCTCGGTAGCACAGATCTCTGACCTGTGGTGTGGGCAGGCACAGAGGACTGATGAGCCAGGCCTCCCCCAGCTTCTCCCCACCTCAGACCCCCTGAACTTTGGAAGTGTTTCCAGATCTGGATCCGATTTTGCTCTTCCTATATAAACTGCAGTCACACACTGCTGATCCCAGGGCATGTGAAATGTGCATCTGGATGTTGCTTTTATTTTTTTTTCCCCCCTCCTCTTGTTGTTTCTCTCCTGTGCAGAAGCTCTTCCTATGCTCGATCTCAAGGCAGACCAGTGCACACTCGTGCAGGTTAACCCAAAAAAGTTGTTTAATGGAACAGGCTCAGTCGGCTGGAGAAGTGATAGCCAGAAAATTGAAACCTTTCGTTAATTATGGTAGAGTCAGGACTGCGTTCAAGAAATCTTCAAGCTTTGCAATTGAAAAATCCACTTATTTTATGTTTGCATTTTCTAAGACAAAAAATACTGCCTGCTGTAGAGGTGCTGCTGTTGCAAAACACGGGCAGCCCAAGGGAGACCTGCAGAACTTCTGGGGGGAATTTATAAGGTTCCCCTTCTGGGGGTTGCAGGATTCCCCCACTGCCTGCCCTTAGTTGGCTTCTGCTGCCTCAAAATCAGGGCAGCATGGTTCATTTCAACAGTTGGTTTCCCACTTTTTTCTCAGACAGGATAATTCCACGAGGTTTTAGGTGGGAAGAGTGAGAAAAGCGCTTTTCATGTGAAGTAATAAGGATAGCTCTTAAAATCAGAATAAACTTACCTGCACGACCATTTTGGTTTAAACTTCAATATCTTTTATTTTAGATTCTCACTGCAAGACAAATCGGTGTATAAACTGTTAGTGCACGTGGGTTCTTTCTATATAAACAGAAATTTAAAGAACTATTTTTAATAATAATTAAAATTAGCATTATAATAATGTGAAAATGCCAGAGTAGGAAATGTGTCACTTGGCTCTTGTTTTGGAGAATGTTAGGTCTGAGATGCACAATAAAGAAACATCACTCAACTTAAAACATGGAGTTTTTTGAAACACTCTATCTCATCTCCCTGCTGAGGTATAGAGAGTCTGGCCAGGGAATTTCTGATGGGTAGTTTGATCACCTCTGCTGTTTTTAAATACCAGTGCAGACAAGACTAGTTGCTGCAGAGTTTGCTCCCTGTTTAGGGATTTGTCTCACAGCTGCAGGAAAGATGCTGCATCGCACTGGGCTTCCCCAAGAGAGGGGATGTTCCCCAGCACAGCGCTTGTGAACAAGACCCTCTTTATGCCCCACTCCATGTGTCCTCACTTTGTGATGAGAGGTGAAAAGGTCTATCCAAGCACCTTTGATGGGACAGGGAAAATACCAGAGAAGGTATTGCTGTGGTTTTTGTTCGCTCCTTGGTGTGGATGCACCACTGATTTGGGAAGAACAGCTGTGTTTACCTGATTGAGACACAAACCTTGGGAGCAGAAGCAAGTCCTGGGCAGAGCAGAAGCTTTGATGCAGTCCCTCTGGGATGCTGGAAATCTACCTGGCTCTGTTGTGGTCCTGCTACTGCTTCCACCCCAACAGGGAGGTGTGCAGAAATCTCTTCAGTCACATATCCCACGTACTGTTTTCACCCAAAACCAGCCAGCAGCTGGGCTTATCTCCCACAGATCCAACTGCAACTTCCCTTTCAGATATGTG
This sequence comes from Climacteris rufus, assembly GCA_013398175.1. Lineage (NCBI taxonomy): Eukaryota > Metazoa > Chordata > Aves > Passeriformes > Climacteridae > Climacteris > Climacteris rufus. The sequence continues at coordinate 489,319 of VZRZ01004137.1, read as the reverse complement.
GTGGCCATTATACTTCTGGAATTAAAAATCCACTTTTCAATACATTTATAGCAATAAATGGAAAACCAAGCATTGCTTGCAGCAAATGTTCATGGGATGTGGCACTGTCATCAGGTTTATTTGTAAAAAGCTGGCTTCACTTAAATGTCTTTTGGTCTTTGATGAAGTGAGCTGCATTGCCTCAGTGCATCCCCAGCACACTGAAGCAGCGGCACCCCTGCATCCTTTGGCACTGACAGCAGCATTGGATCCCGAGGGGATTGTGGTACCAGGCACTTGCCTGACTGCATGAAGAGATACACACAGGACACTGCCATGGCCCTGTTGGTTGCCAGAATACTTGGTGGAGTTTGAAATCCCCTTGGCAAGAGATAGAAATGGGAAGCCGGAGCAGCCCCAGCTGATGGTTTTATGAGGGTGGTGTGGAAGAGGAGGGAGGGCAGATCACACTGCCCACAAACTCCTTCTCCTGGTTTTTATGGGGAAAATTTGGCACAAACAGGGGGTTCTGTCACAGGTACCTTGTGCTTGATGTGTTTTGCCAGCACTTGTGTCACCTGGCAAAGGGTGAGCCCTGGGATATGGGACGAGCTGCCCCATCAGCCTCCACTGATGCTCCCTGCACCGTTCTCTGGAGTGGCTTTTGGGATGAGCTGAAGAAAAAAAAAACAAATCCAAGGAAATGCATCTTAATTTGCTGTTCTTAGGTATTTAGGCTGTGTCCGTGGGCATAGCTTGTGCAGACAGAAAGGATTAGGCTGTACAGCCACCTCCTGGAGGACACCGGTATGTGCTGGCTGCCGATGGGTGACGGTCCACGTGTGACTGGGCAAGGAAAGCCCCCAAAACCTCCACACACCTACATGGGACAGACTCATCTGTGTGACTTTGAACAGTGGAGGTGATTTGCTGCCTTTCTCCCAATGCACTGCAATGAGCGTTGAGAGTTAAGAGTTAGGGAGCAAACCCTTTAAAAATACATTAGTCTGAGAAAATGCAAAGGCATCATTTTTTAGTGTAGGAAATATAGCTGTCATGTGGTTTTGTTTAAAAAGGCCCGAGGAAGTTACTAATATTTATTTGAGCTGCTTCGTGGAGCTTTTTAGTGCTCTTCACATTTCCTGCTCAGACAGAAAGCAGCCAGATGGATTTTGGGAATTTCCTTTCAGCAGACTCTGGTGGTGCTGGCGTGTGCTTCCTCTGGTGCATGGACCCTAGGGAGGGTGTCCCACAGCCTCCTACCTCCCCAAGGGGCTCCTTCCCACAGCCCAGTATCACCTGTGTGAGGGTTCAAGGTGTCACTGTCCTGGGCCACTACCAGCAGCCTTGCCTGCTCATGGTGTTTCTTCATCCAGGACAGATTTTTCCTTTGGTTTCCATTTGAAGCTAAGGAACAACCAGGTGGAATGGTTCTTACAAACTTCTCTCCTCGCAGGTTTTTGGGCTGTGTAGATGGTTGGAACAGGTGGCTCGATGCCTATGGCTTAACCAGCAGCATCTTCTTATGCCTGCTTTAGAATTGTAGAATCATTAAGGTTGGAAAAGGCATCTAAGATCATTGAGTCCAAGCATTAAAATTACTTTATACCTTTTCCCAGTGCAACAGGAATTCCTTCCCTCAGGGATGTGTTTTATGGCTGCTCTGTACATGGGTTTGGTGTAACTCAACAGAGAGGCTGCTGGTGATATCTGCATTTGTCACACAGCTCATTTTGCAGCAGAGGATGTTGAAAGCAGTCTTCCTTTGTATCCTCACAGAGTTCAAAACACAACAGCTTTGGGGCTGGAGGGAGCAGACCTGCCATGGTCAGTCAGCACCTCTCCACCAGCAGCACCATGACCAGGCCATGAGGTTTTGGTCTGCAACACCCACCAGCAGGAGTTGATCCTCTGCCTATTGTGGTGCTCACGTTGCTTTCTCTTTCTGCTTTTTTTTCCCCAGATATTCTACAGAGTGGTAGCAGATATTGAACCAGGAGAGGAGCTCTTACTGTTCATGAAGAGTGAAGATTATTCACATGAGACAATGGCTCCGGACATCCATGGTGAGCTTCTTCTTATTGTTTCATCTGACAGAAAGTAGCACTGAAATTAAGCCAAAATTTAGGGAGATTTTTCTTCTGTTGAAATCTGAGATGGCTTCACTGCAGCCAGGGAGGAGACCTGGAGCGTGGTTGTATTTGTTCATCTTCTGTCCTTCTGTTTCTGATGGAAACTTGATGGTTTTGTGGGTATTGCTAAAGAAGAAAAACAGTCCATGTCCTTATCTTAGGGCTGTGCTGCTCCTGCAGGACACATATGTAACCAAGGCACCTGGTTATAGGTTATTTCTTGTAACCTAGCCAAACAATTGCTACCTTGAAAAGAGAAAAACTCAGGTTGTCAATGTTGCTGTCGCTTGAGAGGACATCTGAGCCATTCTTACTCCTCACACTCGTCCATTACTCATCCCACACACAGATTCTGCCTCTGAAACTCCTGAGTTGTTGCTCAGGTTTGTCCCCCATCTCCAAAAGTTCGTTTTGCTGTGCTGCCTGCGGGGCAGTGGGTTATCAGCCACAGTGGGAACTGTGTGTAGGATATCTCCTTGGTGCCCAGAAAGTTGCAGTTTATGCCAACAGGGACATTTTACAAATTCTCAGGGATTCAGGGACAATGCACAGAGGGTTTTTCCCAGGGCAGGAAGTATCAAGGTCTGCACCTTCTTATAAATGCTTGTACATTTGAAGTGGTATTTTTTGTTCTCTTAAGAAAAAGGTGGAGATTATACATTAATTCCCATTTGGTTTTGTGTTTGGGTTTTTTCCCGCAGTGGTAATTTTGTTTAGTTATTGCTAACCGTGTCCCCCTTTCCAGCACACTGTTTTCCCTGCCTAGTCCCCATGGTCAAGTAGCTATTGTATAAATGACACCAGAGGAAATCTCTGCAGTCACATGCAGGATCATGTCCCACAGGGCTAATTTAGAAGCAGACAGAGCCAAAGTGTTGCTCATGGACAGCCAAGAACAGAGCCCCATGACACTTTCTCTGGATCTGCTCAACTGTCAAGTAACAACCAAGAACATACACTGGGGATTCCAGCCAGACTCCTCAGTGCCTTTCTGACTCAGAACCTCAGGGCATTTATATCTGGAACCAAACCAGGGTGTCTGGCTCCTTGTATGGACCAACAGTAGAAAATGCAGCAAAAAAAATGTCATGAGATGTTCTCCAAGTTTATTTTTTTGGGATTTTCTTCATCTAATCTATTCTTTTGCAGGAATTACTAATTAATGGGAATGTAGTATTCGCTCCAAAGTAACACTCTCATGATATTCTACACTTTTCAGTAAGAAATTATGACCGATTTTGTGGAATTTAAAGCAAGGACGTCATGTGTCTCTGGCTTGCTTTGAACAGGGTGCTGCAGGAGGACTGTGATGAAAATGAAGAGGCTTTTAAAAGCTCTACTTAAACAGCCTTTTGGCTGTTTTAGATGCTGGTGTTTGTGTCTGAGTCAGTCTCTTTCATTCAGAAATGCAGATATTGGCAGCCTCTGCTGGATATCCACCTTAGACCCTGTATAATTCCATTTAGGATGGTATTTAAACACCCTGACTTTTGTCCTAAGCCAGCGTTAGGGATTCCTACTGGATGCTACCCAGGCAGTTAACATGGAATTAAAGCTTTATTATAAAGCATTCTTAGGAATCCTTCTTTCTTTAGAGGTTCTTCTCTATTTCAATGAGTAGCAATTCATTTAACCACATTGTCATCCAACTCCTGATGGGGTGGTGGTTAGAAATGACTGAAAACTGACGTGGTGTCCCTGTGCCCAACCCCTCTGTGTTCCAGAGGAGCGCCAGTACCGCTGTGAGGACTGTGACCAGCTCTTTGAGTCCAAGGCTGAGCTGCTGGACCACCAGAAGTTCCCCTGCAGCACACCTCACTCTGCCTTCTCCATGGTGGAGGAGGACTTCCAGAAGAAGCTTGAGAATGAGAATGACCTTCAGGATGTGCATGAAATCCAGGAGTGTAAAGAGTGTGACCAGGTCTTCCCAGACTTACAAAGGTAGGAGTAGGTGCTTAAAATAGGATTGAATGGGGAAAATTCTGTATTGACTTAAGTTGGATCCTGCAGGGCATCAGCAGGGCAGAACTTGTTGATCTCCTACAGAAAACAAAGATGAAGATGAAGAGGATTTCTATGCCAGTTGAGGTTTTATGGTATAAAAAGCAATAGAGTCTAAATAAATCAGAAATTTGGTCCTCCTACTTGAAGTCCGTAGTGAGGATCTTAAATTAAGAACTGGATCTTTTGCTAATCAGATCTGTAGCTGGCATGAATTGGGCTAGTTGCAGTGAAATCACAGGAGTGGTTCTTCTTCACATCAGCTAAGGTCTGTGTTTCTTATCTTTTGGGAGAAATAATTTGAAATATCTCTGGTGTTCACTGATGTCACCAATCTTATCTTTGCAAACAAACCATTTTAGTTAGAGATGAGTTCTAGATATTAATAAATATGTCTATATGTTGATATTTATTTGTAGCCATAATGAAACACCAGGGTTTGTTGTTTTCTTAAATTTATCTTTGTTAAGACAGATAGACCTGTGTACATGTGTACCCAAAATACACATAGAATTTAATAGTGCAACTTTCCTGTCACTATAGTTTCTGTAATTACTTAAAATACAATATTGCAGTGCAGATTAACAGCAAATTTTCCAAATTACTAAAAGATATTGAGAGTACACAGGAACTTCTGCAGCACATCCCTCACAGGTTCACATCTTGGTGATTTCTTGACTGCAGAAAGGTTAGCCTCAGGCAAGTTTGATGGTAATACTGAGATATCTCAATAGCAAAATCCTGGGCCAAATCCTCCCCTGAGATGGGGCAGTGCACGTTGTAGGAAGCTTCTTGATAGCCAGGATCTCTTGTGTTGGTCAGAGTCTGTCGGACCATTCCCACACTCACACAGTGTCTTCATTCCTCTCCAGGTTGTGTGGGCACAACCAAAGTGACTGTGAATTGCCCTTTTCCAGCACTGCAGTGTTTGCCTGTGTTGCTTAATTATCATATATCCCTTAAGTGCTGTCTTGTCAATTTAGAGTATTTTGTGTGTTTCACAGAAATCCTCCATAGTCCATGATCCAGGGTGTTGTGGTGTCTGTTGGAGCTTAGTGTGGATTTCTGCACACCTAGGGTTAGTCCATTTGGATAACTGCTCCTGGATGCTCCAGGTGCTGGTTGTGGAAGGTGGAGCCCTCTCTCCCTAAACAGAGATGCTCCTTTGCTCCTCTTGATGAGGAGCAGAGGTGCCCCAGCATCATGTGGGGAGTCTCAAATCAGTGGATTGTATGACCTGATCCTTACACATCAACAAAATTAATGACACTGAAATGAAAACATGATGTGCCAAACATCACTCCCCATGGAGGTCAACCCTGCTGAGCAGAAATTTGTGCAGGCACAAGGTCTTGTTCACCAGCTGGTGTTGTGCAGTGTGTGGCTCCACATGTCTGATTTTCAGTCTGAGGGATCAGTTCCAATGGGCTGATGGAGGCAGATGGAGTCAGAAGGATCTCCAGCAGCTTGGGTGAGGCAGGACTCTGGCCTGTAAGGCTTTTGCATGTTGGGAGTTAGTCAGTGTTAAAGTTCTTTTCTCCCCGTGAACCAGAGAACGATATCTAACATATGGGAATCATTGAGGAAGTGTAAATTTAACTTAAAATATTAAATATTGAAGAGAAAAAGCAGAAAACAAAGAAGGAGTCATCATAAATAGATGGGCAGTACTGTGAGGAAGAGTGAAAAATGAGACTGAATGCAGCCGTTCTCTGAACTCTTGAATTATTGAAAGGCTCGTACACCACACAGACAGTTCACAGCAAAAGGTGCCAAAGTGTGCTGTATCCAGATTATAGAAAACAAAAGGCCCAAAAGAGCCAGGCTTGAGGGTTGTGAGTAATTGCATGGAGAAGTAGCTGAGCAGGAGGCTGCAGGAGTACCCAGTGCTGATGTCTGGTCATGGAGCTGCAGAGTCCAGGAGCTGGTGCCAGAGCCAGGGACAAGAATCTCTCTAGGTGTTCTGGCAAATTTGTTTACCAGTGCATGATGCAGAGTCAATTGTTGCAAAACTATTAAGAGGAGAAGCCAGAATTATTTTTTTCCCCCAAAGGAAGAAAAGGGGTAGAAGTAAGAGCATCTGCAGAGTGAGAGCATTTCCATTGCCTGTGGCTGAGAATGGAGGTTGCTGTTTGGGCTACATAACCCAAACAGGATTGTAACCCCAGCAGGTTTTGTCACTGGTTAAGCAGAGATCAGTGGGAGCTTTGTGTGAGAACAGATTGATCCAGTTGGACACCCTGGTCTAAAATTCCCAGTTTCTAGTGGCTTTTCTGTGAATCTACTCTTGGATTATATAGTAATCTTTCCTCAAGCAGTGGTGTGAGTTACAACTCTGTCTGTGATCAAGCAATACTGATGTTTAAAAATATATATTTGCTACAAATGAATGATAACAATTCAGAGACAAAAAATAATTCAAAGGCATACAACAAAGAGGGACATTGCATACCCTACTAACAGACTGAAGAAATCACTTAGAAATGAATGACTAAACAACCACACAATTGCACACAGTTAGTAATAATCAAGAATAACTTCAGTTGTAGTGTACCTTAGCTAGAGGCTTCTTAAACTCATCCTCTCCTACTCCAGAGGAGTCATTCCTCATCTACTCCTGCTGTAAGAAAAATTGACTCCCATCAAAGGACTGGATTTATAGCAGGTGGTGGCATCCAAGGTGTGTTTAGAGGGAAAGTCATAAGGTAGAAATAATTCAGACTGCAGGGAAGAATTACCAGAGTGAAATACTGAGATGTGTGTGAAATAATCTCCTTGGGGAGCAATGGCAGCAGCATCTCCTGGAGCATTTGCAAGTGGCCTGGCAAAACAGGAGAGGATGTGTTATTCTGGCAGGGAGGAGAAGGTTCTGCCTCCTGGCTGGGGTGGGCCTGATACTCACAGGACTTCTTTCTGTCAGGATTGGGCCTTTGGGGCTTTTTAATTTTTTTTTTTTTTGGGGGGGGGGGGGGCTTTAGCTACTTTCTCTGCTTTCTGCTGTTCCTCTAAACCCACATATGTGGGACCTCACTGAGCCCTGTTCCTGTTTCCACAGCCTGGAGAAGCACATGCTGTCACACAGTGAGGAGAGGGAGTACAAGTGTGACCAGTGCCCCAAAGCTTTCAACTGGAAGTCCAACTTGATACGTCACCAAATGTCGCACGACAGCGGGAAGCACTACGAGTGTGAGAACTGTGCCAAGGTACAGTGAATTTGTAGGCTGCCTGGCACTTCTTGTGCTGCTGGATGCACGGGAGCATGGAAGTGGGAATGCCCCAGGCTGGGAGGCAGGAGGGTGTAGGACTTCTGCCATGCTCCAGTTTGTTTCTCAGGAGTTTACACTTCTGCTTTACAAATGTGTGATTTTTCTACCCCTTTTGATTTGGAGGTGGCTGTGGAGTCTGAAGTGGGTGCTGATGCAGGTTACTGAGCATCCTTGAACTCAGGGCTTTGCTCCCTGCAATGACTGGTGAGGTGTAAGAGGGTCAATAAGGGGCAAGAAACCCCAGGGAAATGCAAGGCAGAGAGTTCCCTAGGCTGTGTGCCAGCTGCTGGGACCAGAAACTTCAGGACACTACTGCAATATAAATCAAAAATAAGAAATAGCAATGCACCTCAGCTGCACTAAATGAGCACAGCTCTCATCTCTAGAGCATCTCCATCACTTCCCAGCACATGGCTTGCTATGTGGATTATTTTTATAGGATGTGGTGCTCTGCATTGCTTTTTTTCAGATTTCCAAAGCTTGGGCCTTTTGTATGATGACTTACTTGTTTTTAGGTAGATTTGCTGCAATAATAGGAATTTCATATTGCGCTGACACTTGTAAGATGCAGCAAAGCCCTGGTTTCCAGCACTGTGTTGTGTACAGGATTACTTGCTGTCACACACTCAGATGACAATATAAAGTATTTCTATTGCAGTAATGCTTAGAAGTTTCCAGCAGCCACATTTTCACTTGTTTTCCATTAAGTCCCTGACCTCAAATGTGCAATTCCTAATGGCAAAGTCAAATGCATCTGCTGCAAAGGGGTTAACAGATCCACTCAAAACTTGGCTGATCCTGGGAGAGTTGATGGCCATTAATGCGGGTTTTAATCTTAGAATACTCCCCAAAATAGCTCCAAGGTTTGAATTTTAAAAGACTCTTGTGATAACTGGCTTCTTCTGCAGTCAAGTTTCTTGGTTAATCAGTACTCATTTCCTAGCAGGTTTTCACGGACCCCAGCAACCTTCAGAGGCACATTCGTTCCCAGCATGTGGGGGCTCGTGCTCACGCTTGTCCAGAGTGTGGCAAAACCTTTGCCACTTCTTCAGGCCTCAAACAGCATAAACACATCCACAGCAGTGTCAAACCTTTTATATGTAAGTCTTCAACTAAACATCTTTGATTAAGTGTTGTTTCTCTTGCCGTAAAGCAGCGCAGGAAGCAGGAGGTTTTGTGCTGCTCCCTTTGAATTTCCCACCCGTGTCACAAGGGCTGGGAGTTACTAAATGAGTTCTGGGTAATTCGTGGTCCAATGCAAAGAGTTATTTTCATGTGATCTTCCTTTTCAGACAGACTCTGTGTGCTGTATAAATGTACCTGTAGTCCCTGGGATGTTTTTCCATGCACAAATGCAGAGTAAGGAGTGGGATTTAGCAAGAAGGAGCCGTGCCAGGCTTGGTGGCCGCAGCCTCATTGCTCTGCACTGTGCTGAGCTGGCTTCTCTCCTCCTGCTTTAGGAGTTAATTTTGGGCTACAGAATCTCCACAGCAGATGCCATGCCTTTTGCTGAAGTTGGAAAACAAACCTCAGAGGCAGTCAGTTCCAGCTTGCTGCCCTCCTTGAGGCTCCTGTGCGTGCCTCGAGTTTAAGGATTGAGTTGAGCTATTAGATCTTCACTAACAGCTTCTCCAGCAACAAAACTTGCCTTGGATGTGAGCCTGACTCTGTCCTGGGCTTAAATGGGATCCTCAGCATTTCACTGGTTGTGTTTGCTGGTGACCTGGATCTTGCTTGGGAAGGGTGCAAGTTGCTTTCACTCCCTTTCACCAGGGAAGCCACGGCAGAAAATACTTAAAAATAATTCTTCTAGGTAGTGCTATTCTCCACCACAGCCTTTCCAGGCACCTGCTGTGACCTGAAAGGTAGCTTGACCATCTCCCCTACTTGTCTGCTAAACCTCTTAATCTTTTGCTAGTCTCAACAATAACTTACCAAAATACCACATCTGCATCACACCTGTGAAAAGCGTTGGCCACAAGCTGATATATTTCCTCAAGAGAAGGAGTCTTGGCTCAAAACAACTCATTTGTGCAAAATATGTAACCTGCCATTGGGTGAGTAATACTTCTGGTTTGGACTCCTTCAATGAGAAAATGTATAAACAGATCCAATATTAAATATCACAAACAATTTTTAAAGCTTATTGCAGATTAAGTGATTACACTTACTTGTAAAATTAAATTAAGTCTTCAAGTAGGCCTATTGCAACATCCTACATAAAAGTCTCTAAGTGGAAACTCTTGTGAATGAAATAATCTCTCAAATGCTCTTTGTTACTATTTTCTCTGATAAATCAAAACAGCAACTGCTATTCTTCACATGTACAGTGTGAGGGATGAAACCCCATTGAGCAACCTACAAATAACAGCCGTGTAATTGCAGAACAAAAGGCTTTGGAGACCACATGCTTGGTCGGCTTTGCTGGCCATGAGAGGGAGGTAGGGTCACCTAAAGCAGATATCTGCTTTCCACCAGAAGGCCACACACCATGATTTACTCGTACCAGTCTGTTTATGGCGACTGTCTCTTATTACAGTGCACCGCCCAAGCTTGAGTGAAAACTCACCAACACTAAGGTAATTACTCACTGCCTTCACAAAATCTCCAGCCTCCCCAAATAGAAACCACATGCCATAATAGACTGAACATATTCTAAATAGTACTTACAGTAATTTTTTTAATAAGCAGAAAATATGCAAACTTAACTGCTGGCTAATTTGGGGTCCAGAGACGATCACAGTACAGAGTGTGCATAGGCATGAGATTAAGTTTTTGCAATTTGTGAGCCAGATTGGAAGTTTGTGTTAAAGCTGGGGTCTGTAGAGCAATAAAAGCTGCAAGGAGGGAAGCTTCTCTTACAAGTTAGTTGCTTAAAAGTATGGCAGTGAGATTTAAAGGGTGTAATAAGGAGTAATAGGAGAAATGAAACCCAGCTTCTGTTGCTCTGATAAATGGAAACAATTAAAGTTGATAACCATCCCCCATCTACTGAAGTTTAACTCGTGTGATGAAAAGGAGGTAGATCTTACAACACAAACTTATCTGAGGAATCCTGGCTCCTGGGGATATCCATGAAGGTGGAGGTGGCACAGTAAGTTCAGATGCAGACTTTTCCAGAATCTGGGTGCCATTGGGTGTGTCCATCACTGACACCATGACACACCCAGGCTTCAGCCCCCAAAAGGAACACTGCTCCAGGGAGTAAGGGCTTCCACCTGGGCCCCAGATTTCTTTGCCAGGCTTTAGAGCCCATGGATGAAATAGAATGCCTGTCAAATGCAAGAGGCACCTTGAGCAAGCAGCACCTCTTTAAATAGTTGTAAATAACTTCAAAGCTCAAAAGAGTAAAATTGTCAGTACAGCTGTTAATTGTTTTCTGAGATTATAATAATAAATATTTATATATTTTAATGGTATTGCCATTATTGGTTGAATTTACTTTTAAAACTGAGATAAAAGCCATTTAGTCAAATTATTAATTTGCATCTCCCTTAATAGTCTGTAAGGATATCTTAAAATTTAAGTGCATATTTTTGCTTTTCTCTAGAGTAGAATATTTTTGATTCTGTTGACTTTGGAATATATTAATGGAGACTAATAGTTTAATAACGTACCACTGTTCTTTAAGGGAAAACTTCCCAGACTTTAGGAAGACCAAATCTGTGCCAATACCACTCTTTTCAGTTCTTTGTCACTCCAGGCTACCTGAGCAAAGCCTTATCTTTAATAAAGCCATGTGAATAAGAAGCAGGCCCTCAACAACAACCTGGTAGAAGATCAAAAGTTCACAAAACATGATTTCATTTTAATTCTACATTAGCCTTGGAAATGCATGCATTTGAGACTTTTTTTTTCTGGAAAAATATATATGGTCTGTCCTGCTTTACACACGGAAAGGAGTTGATCCATAAATATCCAAGATGAAGCTTGTGTGAACCTATGGATGCAACACTCGAGTCACCGTTTTGATCTGTTTAATTTTGGTTTCTGTGATCAACGTGATGGGAACAGGGGGAAATTACTGTGTAAAACCACAACAGAGAAGGTAAGGGGCCTGATTCTGTAACCTGAAGTGTGGAGGTGGGAACAGAAATCTTATGCCAGCAATTAGGTCAAAATAGGAACAAATAACAGACAAATCAGAGCTTCATACTGCAATAAATAAATGATAAATAGTTCTATATTAAACAAAAAATATTTCTCTGTTAAATAGGCAAATAAAATATTTTTTTAAAAGGGACAAAAAATGCTGATCAAGAGAAAATCAAGCATTTTCAAGGAACTAGAATAATCTCTCCTCATCCTTCTTGTCTCTCTTTTTTCTTTCTCTTCCATGCTTTTTCTTCTATATTTTTCACTTTATTTTTGATTTTCTCTCTTTTCTTTCTTGTCTTGTGAATGAAGATTTCCAGCAGGAACAGCAACAGATACACAGACACAAACGTTCTTCCTGAATTACTGCATTGCCAATTTCCTGTGTTTGGGCCCAATTCTGCACTCTTTACCCCACGAATTGTCCCAGGGATGTCAGTGTGGGATGTGAACAGGGAAAAGCGGGTGGATGGGGCAGGATCAGGCCCTGGAACAATAGGAGCATTGTTGGTGAGATACAGAGCAGCCTGCTGAAGAGGTAAACAGTTGAGAGATGACAACAAGTGGTGGAGTTTCTCAAGGGCAGGGATTTGGAGGAGCAGGAAGGTTAGCGCAGGCCCCGGTGCGAGTGGAAGTTAGAGGACGTGATTGCAGTTCATGGGAACCAAGAGTGCAGGATGGGATACATTCAATTCAGTTTCCTCTGCAGGCTTAAAATAGAGCCATTGTAAATTATGTCAGACTGTCTCAAATCATGAAAATGATTGTTAAAAAGGCCTCAGAATACACAATGTGTATTGTTGTGTGGCTTTGATGTGTGAAAGATGAGAGTTTATGATATAACACAAATTAAATAAAAATAAAGTGGCCACATGCTTTTTCCTGGCTGGGGAAAAAAAAAAGAAAAAAAGGATTTATTACAGAGGGATAACACTGCTTGCAGATAATGGTGCTGCCTTGTTTTGAAACAAGTCTGGAGCTGATACTGTGAGAAGCAAGGTAGTGCAGAGGTACGGACAAATATGAGCATAACGACGACACAGCACAGCCTTGGGACTTGCCTGATGCTCCTGCTCATCCAATGGATGCCAGAGTGGACATAAAAAGACACTGGGAATCCAAGTGTTACCCTCTTCCAAACCCCACGTCAACTTACAAACTTATTATTTGGTTGTTGCCCCAATTTGCTGCCTAAGGTTTGTAGCAGCCAGAAAATCAGGAACCTGCAAAATCCTGTTTGCTTCAGTGATGTGATTGACTCTGTAGTGTCTCAGTCTGCACCACTGGGAGCACTTCCAGCCTCCTGCTACTGTGGAAGGTTGCTGGAAGCTGAGCTCTGACATGCAGAGTGTCACAGGCTAGATCAGCCCCTGACCTCCAGGTAGATCTGCTCCCCTCTGTACCCCCAGGCTTTCTTCATGTGCTGCTTTTGGGAGGCTGAAACTATTCTCATCCCAGAGGGGTTTGAAAGGAAATTCTTCTTGCAATATAGTCTATCTGGTTGTGTGCAAGAGGCAAAAAAGGCATATTAAGACTAGGAAAGTTATTAAGATGTCGAATTTAGGGTTATAGCATCACAGGCACTTGTAAGGACTTTATGCATTACATGAATGGAAATGCTTTGGAAAGTACTGAGGTTACCCAGGCTCTAGCCTAGACTTCATGAGATTAAATTTTTAATTGTAAGTGGAAAAAATTATTGTTTGTTAACAAGTTTATACTTGGAAATACCTGGTTATCTCCTCCTTCACCTCTTTCCTATTCTTGCAGAGTGAAAGCTGTGCAAGGCAACTCAATCTCTGTCTGGTCCTGCAAATATTTATTTTAATGAGTAACTTCCACATGGGAATAGTGACATAAATGGATGTCATTCGAAGACACCTGTGCTCTCACACAGGAGCACTGTGGGTTCATACAGGGTCACAGCACCGAGTTGTGGCTCATGGTGGGGCTCTGGGGGCTGATGGAACATGGAATAATGAATGGTACTGAATGTGCAACACTGTGCAATGCAAAGAACCAGCAAGAAGAGTGTGTCCTTTAGTGATTCCAGACCTTTTCTCCTGAGTTGGAGCTGGTTTTGGTGCTGTCTTTAGACATTTGTCTGCTCGGATGCCTTGCTTTGGAGAGTACAGTTGCTTTTGTACATTTGTGCACCCAAACTTTCACCTGTGGCTTCCTTATTGACATTTGGCGGGTAAAAAGTGGTGTTATTTGCACAATTTTGAGGGTGGGGGCAATTACCATAAAGCCTGAGATGTGTTGTTGTTGTTGTTTACATACAGGTGAGGTCTGCCATAAATCCTATACTCAGTTTTCAAACCTTTGTCGTCATAAGCGCATGCATGCTGATTGCAGAACCCAAATCAAGTGCAAAGACTGTGGACAAATGTTCAGCACTACGTCTTCCTTAAATAAACACAGGAGATTTTGTGAGGGCAAGAACCATTTTGCAGCAGGAGGATTTTTTGGCCAAGGCATTTCTCTTCCTGGAACCCCAGCTATGGATAAAACGTCCATGGTTAATATGAATCATGCAAATCCGGGCCTTGCTGACTATTTTGGAGCCAATAGGCATCCTGCTGGTCTTACCTTTCCAACAGCTCCTGGATTTTCTTTTAGCTTTCCCGGTCTGTTTCCTTCAGGCTTGTACCACAGGCCACCTTTGCTACCTACTAGTTCTCCTGTTAAAGGACTTCCGAGCGCAGATCAGACAAACAAAAGCCAAAGTCCCCTCATGACAAATCCTCAGATACTGCCAGCCACCCAGGATATTTTGAAGGCACTAAATAAACAACCATCAGTAGGGGAGAATAAGCCAGTGGAGCTTCAACCAGAAGGGTCCTCTGAAGAGAGGCCGCATGAGAAACTCAGTGACCAGTCAGAGAGTAGTGACCTTGACCTTGACGATGTCAGTACCCCCAGTGGCAGTGACCTGGAAACCACCTCGGGCTCTGATCTGGAAAGTGACATTGAAAGTGAGAAAGAGAAATTTAAAGAAAATGGTAAAATGTTCAAAGACAAAGTAAGCTCTCTGCAGAGCCTGGCGTCAATAAATAATAAGAAAGACCACAGCAATCATTCCATTTTCTCACCATCCTTAGAGGAGCAGACTGCGGTGTCAGGAGCGGTGAATGATTCTATAAAGGCTATTGCTTCTATTGCTGAAAAGTACTTTGGTTCAACAGGACTTGTGGGGCTGCAAGACAAAAAAGTCGGAGCCTTACCTTACCCTTCCATGTTTCCCCTCCCGTTTTTTCCAGCATTCTCTCAATCAATGTATCCATTTCCTGATAGAGACTTGAGACCGTTACCCTTGAAAGTGGAGCCCCAATCACCCAGTGAAATAAAGAAGATCCCAAAGGGAAGCTCTGAGTCTCCCTTTGACCTCACCATAAAACGTAAGGAGGAGAAGCCACTTACTCCCATCCCCTCAAAGCCAGCAGCCCCCTCTGCATCCAGCCAGGACCAGCCACTGGATCTCAGCATGGGCAGCCGGAGTCGAGCCAGCAGCACAAAACAAGCCGAGCCTCGGAAAAACCACGTCTTTGGAGAGAAGAAAGGAGGAGACCTCGAGCAAAGGAAAGCTTCAGAGTCCTCATTGCAGCACGCCAGGCCCACCCCGTTCTTTATGGATCCCATTTACAGGTAACTCTCTGCTGCCTTTCAGCATCCTTTGGTACAGACTGCCAGGCCTGCCAGGGCTGCCACCCTGGCCCCTTCCCAGCGTCCCTGGAGGTGCCATCCCACTGGCAGGATGGGGGGCCCAGGCTCTGTGGTGACCTGCATGTCCCTCCTCACATCCCAGCTGCTCTGAGCGAGCCACAGGGCCAGTAATGCTGCAATTAGCAAGCCCTCATTGCCATGAGGTATTAGTTCAGCCTGCATAGCTTGACATGCAGAGGTTGAATATATTCCCTTGCCCAGAAATGAATGGGCATTAGTATTGACTGTTTGTATATTTGCAATGTGTTTGATGTCATTGGTTTGCCTTAAAGTCCTTTTCTTCCAAAGTGCTTCCCACTCTGCCTTCCCCACCTTGCCATTTCCTCTTGAGTTTGGGAGGAGTATCTCACAAGTACAACAAAGAAGCACTCTGACCCTAAGGTGTATTAAAAATACGGAAATTGAGAATGATTTCTGCCCTTTTTTTACCATTATTTGAGTACTGGCTTGTTTTCTTCAGACATTTCATTCATAGAATTGAAGGCACAGCATCCTGTGTGTACAAAGCCTCAGCAGTGGACTCCTTAGTCATAGAATTATCATAGAAAGGCTTGGGTTAGAAGGGACCTTATAGCTCATAGTGTTCCAACCTCCTGCCATGGGCAGGGACAACTTCCCCTTGACCAGGTTGCTCAGATCCCCATCCATGATCTACCTAGTGCAATCAATGGCAGCCTCATTGTTAGCTTTGACAGGTGCCCAAGGAGACACTGTCAGTGAGATGAGGTTTTAATAACCAGTAGTAAAATCCAGACCTCCTGGTGGTTCCCAGTAGAGCTGAACTGGATCTCACAGGGATCTGAATTTCACCTGCATCCTGTGTGTGTCAGCCTCCCTTTGCCCTTTGTGCTCATATATATCTGTAACCAGCCAAAGTCATGCATTTAAATGAATTTAGAGAAATACTAGCCATAAAAATATTTTTCTGTAATATAAATAACTGATTTTAAAGCCTTTTGTTAGGAAAAAAAGGTTACTGCCATGTAAATTGTGTTAATTTATTACTTTATCTGAAAAAGAAATGCTGTGGGCAAAGTTTTTGGGGAATGCTGGTGCATAAGACAACAAGTCTGCCTTATGAAGAAACAGGATATGATGCTATTTACTGAGATGGTTTTATTCATGCCAGATTGATATCTGTATTAGACCACAGGTTTTCTTTGCGTCATATTCATTGAAAATGCCTGAAGCAGCAGAAATAATGATCCGTGTTTTATGGTCCTGCATTACCCACTAATTAAATTGCATTACAAACTCCCCTGCCCAGGGCAGAGGGGTTGGAATTAGATGATCTCTAAGGTCCTTTCCAACCCAAACCATTCTGTGAGTCTGTTTCTGTGATTTCAATGAAATCTGTACAAATTCTGGCAGCACAGCATGAGGCCAGTTGTTACTGAGCCTTCCTTTGCCATGAGTTACATCTACATATAGACAACATGATCTGTCCATTAAACCATACACATCAATAACAGAAGAAGCAAAAGCCTCAAACTTCCACCCTGTTTCTGAATTATCCACACTGGGTTTTGCTGCCTGAATGCCCATGAGTGATTGCAGTCTTTGTTGCTGGCATCTCAGATTCCTACAAGCCCACCTTTCTGCCCCTGCTTGTCCATGGCTGTGCACAGGAGAGGTTTCCAGGGTAGTGGCCATGATGTGTGTGAGCAGATGTCAAGGGACCCATTGCTCAAGGCTCTGTTGCCTTGAATTACTCTCCTCTCAGTGAAGAGCACGCTCAATTGCCTCATTTCTTTATAAAAGTGCTTGGTAGTTAGTCATTGGTTCCTATTATAATTATTATCAATCTTTTGAAATGGGATTATTCCCTACATAAGTGATATAATCTCCTTTGATGGTGATTCCCAGCCTTGCCCTTGCAGTAATGAGCTGTGTGTGGGAATCAGGACTTGAGTGTCCTCCCTTATCTTTTACTGTTATCTTTTACTTAAAAACAAATTGCTTGATGTATAATTGCCTATTTTAAACCTGAGTAGCTGTATGATTATTAGTATCTGAGACTGATTGATCACAAGCAAATCTAATTTTAACATTTACAGAGTAGAAAAAAGGAAGTTAACTGACCCACTGGAAGCTTTAAAAGAGAAATACTTGAGACCTTCCCCGGGATTCTTGTTTCATCCACAAGTAAGTATTTTGGGAATTTTGATGTTGTAAACAAGCCTGTTGATGCTTCAAAGCAGGTGCAGAGAAATGAATGCAGTCTTAGTCATTTTTGGATTTCCTAAAACACACAGTTTTTGCTGGACCATTGTGGTGGAAAAGCGTAAGCATTGTTCCGAGCTTCTTGATGTTTTGCAGATGAAACAACATGTTTTGATTATAGAGGAAGCCAGATTCGAACTAAATGTATCTTTTAGAACCGTGTTACTCCAAAACCAACGTCTAGCTACCAAGACTTGCAGCCACTTGTGCTCTTCAGCACTCTCCTGTGCTCGGAGCAAGAAGAGTCAGTACTGACTACAAGGAGTCAATGCGGGTTCAAAGTAGGGCCAGTAAAACTGAGCATCCCAGTTTTCAAGGGATTTAATGATATTTAAGGATTCCCATAAAAGAGATAAAAGTTTCCACCCGATGTTTTCCAGTCTCATAGTGCAATGCTCTGTGATTTTTAGGTAGCTGCTGTGGGCTGCAGCATGTGCAGTGAGTGTGGGGGATCCCTGCTCCTCCATATCTGAAGACAGGGTAAAGTGGGGCTGCTTGCTTGTTCACAGGCCACAATCTTGAGTAACAAACATTTAAGAGGGTGTCCCAACTTGGTGTAAAAATTGTAAAGTGTATGTAGGAAGAAAATCTGTATGCAAACTATACGTTGCTTTTCTCCACCAGCATCGCACTCTCATCTTGTCTTCTTCCTCCTTACTGAAGGAGATTTTGCTAAAAATTTGTGTTAAATCTTACACCTGAAATAAAAAGTTCTGTGGTATTTGCAAATTTGAACCCCTTGCTGACTGTGGGCTGTTTCATCTTGGAAATGACACCCTATATACATCCTGTATTTTAAGCACACAACCACAAGCTGCTGTCTCTGGTTCAGGTTCCTCAGAATTCCTGGGCAAAACACCCCAATAATCTGCCACTACTTGGGTTTGTTTTTTTTTCCAGTGAAGTCCTAAGTTGTTATGTCCTAACTTGTATGGAATATATTCTGAAATATGGGACTTCTGGAGAACTGGGAAGAGCAGCTGATGGCACATATGGTTGCAGATGCACAAACGTAATGCTATTGCGTGGGTGGACAGTGCAAAAAAACACCTCATTCCAATTTCAATGTCTGAACGAGGTGTTGGATCCAAGTATTAAAGTATTTAGTAGTATTTACATGCTGTAAGGATTTGTGGGATTATATAAGTATTTATAAGCATTAAATAAGTATTTAAGATGTCTAAAATTGCTTAGAATTTATGTGCAAGATTTAATGGCAGCTCAACACCTCCTGCTAAGTTATCTTAAATAAGGTAAATTTGGCCAAGTGACAGAACAACAAGTGAAATATCCCCTGTAGCAGCAGTGAGTGCTAATGCAGAAATACACAAAGAAGCTCAATCTGGGTTTTGTCCCTGCTGTAAAACAGGCTGGTTCTTCTCCATCAAGTCAATGATTCTGTTAGAGCAGCTAAGGAGCTGTAAATTAATAGCAAATTTTTAAAATGAGGGCATTTGAGATACTGTATTAATGGAAAAAGCAGTATTATTTTGCTTAGTGCTCTCTAGCTGTTTAGAAGGTGTAACTTAGAGTGGTTCAGGGCAGTTGGATTTGGGGGTTCTGAAGGTGTTGCTGCAGGTTGGACTGATGCTGCTGGTAGGTGGGGTGATCAGTGGGTGGGAAAGGGGCTGTAGGGGAAAAATTCACTGTCTGGAGTTTGGCTGTGGTGGGCAGGAAAGGAATTGGATGCTCCTCTATGCGTGACTGAGTTACTTGGGGAACTGGGAGTCAGGAGGATGCTGTAGGTGTGTGGGTGAAATGGAGACATTGGGCATTTCCCCATTTGGGAAGGATGTGGGGTTTCCACCCTTTGTGTTTTGTCCCAGAGTGTTGGTTAAATCTCTTGTTGGTGACTGAGGAAGGTCCAAGGCTGTCACCAAGTCCATCAGTATGAGGAGGAAGTGTCAGATGCCATCTCCCTGTGGCAGGGCCAGCCCACGTGGGGCAGACCCAGCACCCAGTGGCAGGAGGGAGGGCTGGCTCTGCTGAACCCCCTGCTCCACATTTCTCACCGTGCAATAGAACAAAAAAATCCATGGCAAAGCCTGGCTTGGCTTTTATCACTTACCTGACTGAGAGGGATAACGTTTTTAACTTGGTGTGAGCTGGATCGATTCAAAGGTCAGGAGTGTAACAGGCACCCGTAGAACATTGTAAAAGAAAACCAAACCACCAGCACATGTCCTGTCAAAAAAGTAAATGTCAAAATGCTTTCCTGCAAACTTTAATAGAATAGAAAGGAGCCTCCTGTTTGCAAAGGCAGAATCTGGCTTGGTGTTTATAGAGGACTGGGGAACAGCTTCCAGAAAAGCTGTTTTTCCTTTATAGTCCTGTCCACCCCTGTAAAAGCACAGGTGGGGAGTGCTCCACAAGTTTTCATTTTCATCTGGCAGGATTTAAAATATCTACAAAATTACTGTTCATGTCCTAAAAGCTTGTGTTTCTGTTGGTGAATTTATTCCTGAAAATTGCCGCCTCATGAAGCAAGAATTTATTATTTTTTAGCTGGATAATATGACAGCAAACAGATGGATCTTTCCAGTAGGTTTCTGAAGTAAAGCTTAAAGACATTAACCGTGAAGTCCTTACCCTATCCCTCTCTGGGCAAAATTTCTCCCAGTGCCAGTGGCCCAAAAGCTATGAAAATTAGATAATTTAATGGCATTTCAAAATAATTTGCCATTACAAGGATTATATTTTTTAGGAAGAAAACACCCCCGTCCAACAAACCGTCCAGAATAACATTTTAATTAGTATCTTTAAATAACATCTTAGTAAGTAGATTGATTGTTATAAGGATTCCAATGCAGGAATAATGTGTTGTTTTTGTTTCAATTTTGCTCCCAGTTCCAATTGCCTGATCAAAGAATTTGGGTAAGTTCATTGCTTATATTTTTGATTTAATCACTGTGAAATAAATTACATAAGAAAAATATAATATGAAAGATAACTTACCAATCAATTATGGAGCATGCCAGTCTTTCCTACAGGGTCTTATAGCTGTAGCAGATAAATATGCTCTTATGTCAAATTGACTTTATTTTTACATACCTGATCCTGCTGGTTTTATTTGGTGAAGGCAATGGGAGCTTTACCTGAGTGAGGGTTGCAGAATGCAGTCTTTGTTTATATGTGACTGAAATTGTTCCAAGCCGTTTCCTTGAGAGATTGCAGTGAAATTTTCAGGCTGAAATCTGGTTAGATTGCAATAGTTAATAAATATTTAATCTGCATTAAAATACAGAGCCTCAGAGGATTTTGTGTTTCTCTCTCACTTGACTTCAGTGGGAGTTAGTCGCTTTAATAGTCACTTTAATAGCTTTGAAATCTTGAGCTTAATTGCTCATTGCAGTGCTTAAAGCAGAAATAAAACACCCATTTATTTTCTGTGTTGAGGTAAAATTTGTCCTCTGTGTATACTTACACCATCCTCTTTACATGAACAGGAATTGTGCTTTTAGTACTGTGGGATAAATTTGAGCTTTTTCTTCTATTTTTGTAAAACCTTATTTTTAATACATCTGAATTGTTCTTGAAAAAAAAAAACAAGAAAAGAAGCACAGCAACAGCTTTTGCAGATGCAACTTCAGTAACGCCGTGTTCTGCTCTTGCATTGCTGGCTCCTCAGCTGCAGCGCTGAGCCCATAAATACTTGTCCCAGATTTTTCCCAACCTTTGGGCTTCAGAGGGGAGAGCTGGAGCCAGGAGGCTGTGGCTGGGGTCCTGACTCACTCCTGCTCGTCCCTCACACTGTGATGTGGACTCATTTCACAAGGCAAAGCCAGAATTGTACAAAGCGAGCTCCGGGATCTTCCCGTGCTCTTTGGTACGTGTGTCTCTGAACGGGGCTGCTGCGGGAGCCCCCGGAGGTGCTGCCTCTGCAGATGGGCTCTCAGCCCTGCCCTGTGCTCCGTGCCATCCCTGGCACATTTCTAGAGCAGTGATGGGCCTTTGTTTTGTGTGCACACTTGGCTTTCAATCCCACTTTCTTCCTGGGAAGCGCCGGCTTATGCAGCTGCAAAAGACGCACTGGGAGCCTGAGCTGGAAGGAGCTGAGAAGGCACTGAAGGACTCCTGCAAGCATCCATAGGTGCTGAATGAGCTCAGCAGGCAGGAGGTGGGGTTAGATATCAGACTTCAAGAGCACAGGAGGTGCTTCCCAAACATTTTCTTTGGGAAATTCAGTGTAGGACATGAAGGGGCCAGGCACTCTTAATCCTCTGCTCTCAGAAAAGTGGCTCTGTTTGGGCATTTTGGGGCAGTTGAAAAACCCAGTGCAGTCCTTTTCTTCTGTCTGTCTTCCTTGACCTTGGCTTGGTCCTCAAATTTCCATCATCCTGCTTCTTTTGTGAGTGTACGTCTCCTGGCCACGCTCATGCTTTGAGCAGCTCCAAAAAATAGGTGTTTAAAACATGAAATGACTGAGTAGGGTGCTGATTCATGGATGAATCTCCATCTTGAGAGATTTGATTGTGTCACACAAGCCTTTCTATCTCAATTCCCAGTTGCATGTGCCATATATTTCAGGATTATTTGAGATTGTTTTTCATTGTTTGGCAGGAGCCCTATGGTACAAATCAATGGGCAACACCCTCTCTTGAATGGATCAGGATTTATTTGATCTATTTATCCCCCTTTGATCCCATCAGGAGAAGGTTGTTGTGAAGAGGTTCTGTAATTATAGGCAGATATTATTTGCAACAGCTTTAGGAAGAATCATTGTAAATAATTAAAACAATTTTACAAATAAATGAAAAGGAATTTGGTGAGTACATTAACAAAGCTTTTATTTTACTGGGCTTATTTTTAGGACATGATCCATTCTGTTAGGTCAGGTTAATCCCCACTAACTGCATTCATACAAATCAAGTTGTTCTGGAACCATACTGCAGATCAGCAGGAGTTTCTCGCTACTGCTTCATAAAGTTCAGCCACGTGTGATAGGTCTCTTGAACGTGAACATAGCTCAGCCAAGTTCCGGGGCTGGATGTCCAAATACACACAGTTTCAAGACAGCACAATTCACAAATCGTAGTTTTCAGAGGCAGCATTATAACTTCAGCTGGGGGAGGGAGAAATCCAGAGCTTTAGTAGTTGGATTTTGAAGAGTCCCCCAAATAACAGTAGTAAAAATAGAAAGCAAACACTTGAACAGTTTTTTTTTTTCCCATGAGGTCTGACCATAAAGTCAGTTGTTTTTTGTGATAGTAGCAATGAAGGAGTCACGTTTGTAAAACATGAGGTCATGTAATTCATGACATTTTCTGCGAGATTATTTCATATCATCAGTTTATTCTTAAAAAGCAGCAACAGCAAATCTTTGCTTTATTTATGCCACTTTTTCTTCAGTTGGCTAATAAATTTTAAGACAAATATTCAAGGCCCCTGCTGATGATATCTTGCCTGCTGAAATGTTCATAAATACTTGTTTTAGCCGATTATGGTAATGTCTGCATTTTTGAGTCGGAGCTGGGGAATTGTGACTGCATATTAGTTTGCGTCAGTCGGAGGTTAATAGCCTCTCAGGGAGGTGGGGGAAAGCTGCTTCCTTTTCCAGACATCTGGACACAGATAGAATCAACAACTCTTATATATGTAAATCAAAAGTTACTGTTCTATATAAAACACTGTCATTGACTGATGGCAGATTAGGAGCACACGTGACTTGTCCGTAAGGCAATAGCTGTATGTAAAATATGTAATAGGATCTCCTCGCTCTCCTGCCTCCTCAGAGAGCTTTCTCCGTGGGCATGGCAATTACACTAATCCCATCCTCAGGGTCAAGGAGTGCCTTCCCCCCCCAATTCCTGTTCAGGGACCACCACAGCCCTTGGGTGTTGGATTGGGGTACAGAACACACTGAAAGTGCAGCCGGTGGCTTGAGCCACACACCTGCCTCCTTGGTGGTCTCCAGGGACCATCCCTGCAGAGATGAGGTGACCATGAGCACCCACCCAACCTCCCAGGACTCTCTCACTAACACCTTTCTCCAGGAGTTTGTTGGATTGATGACCAGTAGCATCTCCATGGCCAACACAAGTCCTGTGGCGGAAAGTCTTGCTTTGCCATCAGCAGTAACAGTGTTTGGAAGGAAGAAGAGCTACTTCAGTTATGTTTCAGCTGGAAGACAGAGTTTCATCTCCTGGGTTATATTTAGGTATTAAAAAAGGAGTGGGGGAAAAGGGTAAGAAAAACATAGTGATTTTTACAGTCATTGAAGATTATCAGTGAGTCCACCTTGGGGTGTCACTGGACCCTGAACTATGGTATATGTCTGTAAAAGCCATAGGAAGAAGAGTGATCAGGCAGAGAGCAGAGTTTACTGATTATAGAGTTTACTGTTTATTGATAATAGCCAAATCCACAGCTGACTAGGAATATTTTTGAAGATTCAGAGAAAGCTGAGTCACCGGGATTAAAACAGCAATAAAAGCCAGTGTCAGTAAATACCCAGTAATTCCAAGGGGAAAGTGTGACTTTTAACTCCTGTCATTCAGGGAAAAGATCTTGAAGTTGATAGTCTTATGAAAATATCATCTGAGTGCTTAGCAGAAAGGAATTGAAAAACATCATTATGTTATACTGCCTTCAGGTCTTGAATGTAGCTGAAATCCCTCTTGAAAAGGCCATAGTAGAATTAGAAAAGACACAGAAAAGTGCAACAATGATGATCAGAGGTAGGGAACAGCTTCCATTCAAAAAGAGACTGAGTAGATTTTGATTTTTTCAGCTGGGAATAAATGCCCGAGGGAGCTGTGCCCCAGCTCCGTGAGCCCATGAATGGTGAGCAGAACCTGAATGAGGAATGGTTATTCATTAGTGATAACAGTACAAAAAAACCCAACACACAGAGCTGAAATATCAGGCAAAAGGCTTAGAAGGAACAAAAGCCGGTATCTTTTCATATGCACCTAATTAAATTGGTGAACTCTCCTTGACAAAAATACAAATGGGTTTGAAAAGGTTTAGTCGAGTGAATGGAAGCAGCAGCCACTGCTGTAACTGAGATCTGGCCTCCAGTTAAGGTGCTCCTGCACCTCTCTGTGCTGGTGTGTGACAGGAGACAGTGGGGAGATCTGTCCCTTGCCCACCCTCCTGTGTGTCCCCTGCAGCCATTGCTTGGCACAGGGTGCCAGCTGCCAAAAGCACTCATCACAGGTTTAGAATTCCTGCTTGTTTTTGCTGCCTGACTTAGTCCTCAGTGTGACACCCCCTGGACTTCATACTGCTCAGCTGGTACTTTGCAAGTAGATGGTGAGCAGGGGCTGTCTGCCTGCATACAAGGTGATGGAGAGCATGGTGTGGGTCAGGGCTGCAGGATTTTGTGGGCTCTAAGATGCCCCCACAGCCCAAGAATCCATCTAGCAATAGGGATTTGCATCCTGAAGGCTCTGAGCACCAACACACTTAAGAAAATGCCCCAGTTTTAGTTCTTGGGACCCCTACCTCCAGCAGATAGTACCAGCTATAATTATCCTGATAGCGGTGGAGTGACAGAGCCTTGGATCAGCAAAGCTGTGGGACCAAACACTTCCCATTGGTGCTGTTGCAGTTCTTCAAAAACATAAATCATACCAGGTCACCACATAGATCAGGCTTTAAAAAAAAAAAACTTCAACAAAGCAACAAACACAATAGTCATTCCTATGGTGAGAAACATATTTTTAGAAAGCGAGTAATACTTTAAAATAATTGGAAGTGCTCGTGTTTCCTCTGGATGAGGGATTTAAGATTAGGTGCTGATTTCATACCTATTTTGGGACTGATGTAATCCTGAGGCAGTGTTGGAGGTAGTGCTGATCTGTGTCGCTGTACATTAAATAAGAGTCTGTCTCAGTTTCTACTCTGCAAAACCCTGGAAATAGGAACTAAAAAAAAAAAAAATCAGCATGACTAAGCCATTTTAAATGTAAAGGGGAAAATAGTTGCTTTAATATATTACTGTGGGGGACCATGTGCTTGAGAAATTGTGATCCAAAAATGATTTAAACCCACTAGATAATGAAATGGACTTGAATATTAAATATACATAAATAAAACATTTATTATACTTCTCAGTACCCTTATTATTCCTCACCATAAATATATGATGGTATAACCCATGCACTGTCTTGTCACTGCTAATCAGCCCAAAGGCCAAAGGGCATTTTTCATTCAAACCATTTTCAGCAATTTTAAATAGATGAGTGAATTTTTGTGGGGACCAATTAGAAGGAATTAAAGGCAGTGGAATGACTGTTCTAAAAGCTTTAAGAATCAATTCTAACTAAAGGAGAAGATGAAGTCGTATAAAAAGAAATATATGGTAATGTTGAGTTGTATGGGTTGATAATGACATCGCGGTGCCGAGACAGAATTACCTCCTCTCCCAGCAGCATCATCATTACATATCTCATGCCTGTGATCAGTACACGTCAAAATCCTTCATATTGACAAATGTGCTGTCCACTTGCATCTGTGGAGAATGTTTTAGCAGCTGAGTGATTATGAATCAAACCCCAGAGCTTACAGCCCTTACTGCCTTGCAATGCTTTCACATTTGTTGCCTGACAAGTAAATGCATCTTGACTTCCCTCTGAGATTTTTTATTTTTTTCCACCGTGTTTGATGAAAGACATTTGGCAAATTGGCAGTGGTACCCTGTACGTTGCAATTTGTACTCGGCATTAGGAATCTGAGCATGAAATGAGAGGGCAGGCTACAGGCTAAAGGGAAGAAAACAACCCAGCCCAAAGGCAGAGCTAAACAGCATGGAAGTAGTCATTCCAGGAGACAAACGTGTAATTCTGCCAATGAAAATAAAACTAAATAAACCTGAAAAAAAGCCCAATTCTTCCAATTAAAATTTGGATTTTCCAACAATCAGAGGAACCTTTTATGGATTGTGAAGAACAGTCTGTGGAGGTGTTTCAGCTGAGAAGTGTTCAGCATTTTGTTTTTCATGTAATTTCCTTCTTCCTTACAAGCAAGATCTTGCACAGGGCGTATGCTGTGGGTTTTGTGCTGGGTAGGTGGGAGCTTGGCTTTCTTTCTTTTCATTTATTTCTGGTGTTATGGAGAGGTGGATGGTTATTCTCACCTGTCACTAGGCTCAGCAGTATTCTTGAACTCTTCAAGTGGCAATGTTTGAGGTTTTGGAGGAGCTTTTCATGGTCTGTTCCAGACACCTTAAAGGAAACTATTCTCCAGAAAGTATTTAATCCCCATTCCCTGCAAATTACAGACAGCTGATCAAGAGTGGAGACATCCCAAAGCACATAGGATTTACAAGCAACTAAAGGTAGAGCAGGAATATTAAGAGGGTGTAGAAAAATAGGATAGACATCTAACAGGTAATGTGAATACAGAGCACCAAAGCCACCAAGGTTTAATTTCTTCATGTTTATCTCATGGTCTTTGACTGTGATGGGCTGGAACACTGGACTGGATGGTTGGATGTGGCTGGGACATGGATAGAGCCTCTTTGGATCTGGAGTGTTAGAGCCCTTGTTTGAACTAAAGTGTTCATAAGGTTTTCTCTGCAATATGTGTCCTCTGCAAGTCCTCAAAAAAAACCCCCAACAATGTAGGAATTCAGTTATTGTTGCTGTTCATTTGGTCAAAAACGGCCAATTATTTCTGTAGATGGGATGTGTAAACTCGTGGGCACGCACCCACAGAGAATGACTGCAAAACCTGGAAGCCTATAGAAGCTGGGGCTTAAAAATAAGAAGAAATTAAAACTGGCTGACCTAGATTTTGTGTGGAAGCAGCTTTCCATTACAATTAGGACAGCACCCCACTGCAGCAGTGGTGTGCATTATTCCCAGTGGCACAACATCATGGCCACAACTTCAATTACCATAGCCCATAATTTTTGAGACTGCAACTCTACATTGGCTTTTTTCTTCCTTCCTTTTTCACCTGTCAGTCGATGATCTCTGCATTTTGGGTTCCCAGTGGGGGCACCAAGCCGAAGGGATATTTACCTTGGTGGCTTCTGTGCTTTCTCCTCCTGCAGGTGTCAGCTATAGAAAACATGGCTGAAAAGCTGGAGAGCTTCAGCGCCCTGAAGCCAGAGGCCAACGAGCTGATCCAGTCGGTGCCATCCATGTTCAACTTCCGCGCGCCGCCCAGCGCCCTTCCCGAGACGCTGCTGCGCAAGGGCAAGGAGCGCTACACCTGCAGGTAGCCCCGGGGCCACCCCACCCCTGCCCAGACATCTGACAGAGACGACAGCGAGTCTTTCAGGCCTCTCTGTGCCCAGCATGGAAAGCTTTTCCCTTTGGGGTTCCTATTTATTAAATTATTGGTGTTATGATACAAAGAGCTCTCCCTGTATCGTACCAGTTTGATAAATGAGGTGGAAACTATTACATAAACAATTCTTTTTTCCAAATTTTCTCATCATTTTAATATATATAAAAGTGTGCTTTCATTATTGATTCTTTTGATCATAAACTACAGACGTGTTTTCTCTCAGGCTTCTGGTTTTAATATCCAAAGGGATCAGTGATAAAATACATGACTTATTAGGACTTGTGTGTACAGACTTTAAAAAAAACCCACAATGAAGATAGTCATTGAATGTGTACCCAAAATGAATGGGAGCTTTGTCAAGGAGAGTGGAATTAGCTGTGTGGGTATTTTGAAGGCTTATACATCATGTTGTGAAAAAATAAATGGGATGTTAAAAGTGAAGGGATGCAATCTTCAAAGTCATCATGTGGAGCAACCACCACCCTCATTCACTTAAGAGAGTGCTGTGTGTGCTCTGCCCCTGTGCAAAAATGGGATCAATGTCCTTAGCAGAATGGGCCAACTATAAACTGAATATTAATATGTTACTTGAATGAAGGGGGAGAACCCACAATAATTTTTTTTTTTGCCATTATTTTTCCTGTGACATATTATCGAGTTTGGAGAATGGTTTTTAAATTGCACTATTTAGGTCCCTCTATCATCTCCAGAATGTGCAGGCATTTGACACTGGCATATCGGTTTATCTGATCTTTTTGAAAACATGTCACCTTCTTTCAAGACATGTTGTTATAGAAACATACCTTGATGGATTAGGTCTTTGAGTCTTGTCTGCTCTGATCCTATTCAATGCACAGAACGGTGTCACGTTTGCTGACACGTAGAATTGGTTGAAAGGTTTGAAATTTGCTTACACAGGGGCAGAAATTCAAGGCTTTAATAACAGATTCTCTTGATTCCAAATCTGAACGATGCTGATAATCACCCTGTGAACTTAGAATCTTGGAGTGATCTTTAAAACTGCTGTATTTTTCATGTAATCCTTGCTTCAGCACAAGCAGAGCTGGTTGGTACCAGCAGTTCCATTCCCAGTCTGGTGTGTGTTTTGATCCCTTATATTTGATTTTGTCAAGATGTTGTTGCACCAAAGCAATGACAGTTGTACCATATATTGATAATTCTGTTTGGGCTCTGCATCCAACGCAGCTCAAACTGGGACAAAGCCATTGAAAATTGTGTTGTCTCATGAAACATTTTCTAATCACAGATACTGTGGCAAGATTTTCCCAAGATCTGCAAACCTGACCCGTCACCTGAGGACGCACACTGGAGAGCAGCCCTATAGGTACCACAACCCCTCACCCCTGTCTGTGCTGTGGCCAAGCTTTGAGGTCCCTTCCAATGCAAACTTTTTCTGTGATTCTGTGAATAAAGCCAGGGAATGAGCATCCAACATCCTTGTTGGGCCAGCTCCACCTCTTCCTCCTTGGCACTGTTGACCCACCATTGCATTTTGGTCTCAGAGGTTTGTGCACTCGATGCTGATAGTGTTGAAGCTGCAGAAAGGAAGAGAGCTTTGGTCTTAGTGAAATTCTTTTCGCTGAAGCAGCTTCCCAGCGCTATCCAAGTCCTCTCTTTGCTGGCAGAGTGGCTGGCACTGCTGAACCAGTATGATTGAAGTAATGTTCAATAGGGTTCATGGACATATTTTCTCTTTAAAAAATGTTTTCTCTTAGAGTTCTGCCATGTTATTTGCAGCCTAATATTGGGTGATTTGTCAGTCATCTGATTTCTGAAAGGTCCTGGTTGCAAAGGCATTACTGTATTTATTTGTTTCCTGCCTAATCTGGATCATTTCTGACATCTGCTTAACCAAAAACCCATGTGGGTGTACTCTCTTGTTGATAAGAATTTGTGTGTGGTACTGAATCCAGGACAGTCACATGCAGAAATGTGTATAGAAGCTTCACCTTATTGAAAATGAAAGGCTAATTTAAACGGGAAAGGAGCCAGTTCATGTTCCAGTAAAACAAATGCACAGATTTCTACATTTTATGAGCTGTAAAGAGCAGAGTAAGCTCATTGTTTGTGAGGAAACAATATGTTTTTTGCGTCTAGTCTCTTAAGGAAATGAGATTCACATCTAATTTTATTGAAGGAAGGTCTTGATGCATTTTATACCCATCCACTGCATGAAAGCCACAAGCAATTAGTAGCATAATGGGCGATTTCAGCACTAAAAAAAATTTGACATCATTGACAAGCGTAAGAGAGGCACGGGAGAAGTAAAAGATTGAAAAACTAAAGTGGTGAAGACTCTTGGCTGTTTGCCAGCTGGAGAATTTGGAATAGTTATAGTATGACTTAGTAATGGCTTAAAGAGCAATACAGTAAAGGCTTTAGGGACTCCAAATCGCTACAGAGTATGAAAATTGATGCCTCTGGTACCAGAGTGATAGACTAAACTACTCACATTGGCACAGTATTAAAGGTTGGGATTGTTTATTGCTGGTTTTTGCAAGATAACCAAATTTCCTCTGGGATTAGCAATCAAGCAAGCTAATTCCTCAAGAAAAGATTTAATCACACAGTATAATTTAGAATAGGAAAAGAAATAGCCCTTTTTACCTTATTTGAGCATTAGAAGAGATCTGTTTCATGTTTTTTCCAAAAGTGTTTAATTGTATTGTATTGGCAGCACATTAAACAATAGTTATTGCTCTACTGTTTTCAAACTTCCCAACTTTGCGTGCAACAGTTTTAAAAACATGGGACTCAATTACCATAGCTAATTTGATGCCATTAGCTCTGAAATACTATGCTTATTCCTGAAGGCAGTATTTAAAATATAAAGTCTAATGTGAGTTAAAGCTGAAAAACCCACCATAGAAGTTATGTCTCCATTCCAAGAGCACAGCTCTCCAGTTAGTCAGCCAAAATTTGTCTTTATTTCAGGGAGGATTGTGCCTCAGTGGGGACCAAGGAACTCCAGTTGGGTGCTGAGACTGAGCCCAGAAGGCTCTTCATGTATCTTAGGAGTCATCTTACATTTCCAGCTACTAACAAACCCGTTCCTATCCACTTGTTTTGATTTTTTTTTTAGATGCAAATACTGTGACAGATCCTTTAGCATATCCTCTAACCTGCAGAGACATGTGCGTAACATCCACAATAAAGAGAAGCCATTCAAGTGTCACTTGTGTGACAGGTGTTTTGGTCAACAAACCAATCTTGACAGACATCTAAAAAAGCACGAGAATGGGAACATGTCTGGTATGTATGTCTTTTCCCTCCTGTCTTCTCCCTCCCCAGCCTGCCCCACGTTCAGGGACTGCCCATTCCCTGTCAGCACTGACGAGGGTCCGTAGGCACATGCTGCTCCAATGGGTGGGGGTTTGCAAAATATGTAAGTGCCTAAGCTCTGCTGACATTTAAAGTGCTTTGAAAATCCCAGCACAAACTCTCCCCTTGTATAACTTAAGACCACTGGATGTCTTTTCTTTTGGTTTTAATTAAGCCAGCCCCATAGCGTTTTGAGAACAGACTGGGAAAATTGGTTTAATCCCATCTCCGCAATCACTTGGCTCTCAATAGGAGTCCTAGATTTAGAGTCTCAGGGGGCACTCTAAAAGATTTTCTTGGCATCTTCTAAAATATTCCCACTGTCAGGAACTGAAAAGCACTGGCTATTACGGAGCTAATGGTGCCTCTCAAGCCCCAAAGCAAATCGGTCACTGCACAGCAGCAGCAAAGGCAGTGGCAGGGAGGGGATGTCATTGGGCTGGCTTGGCTATCTGCAGGGTTTAATGAAAACCCTCTCTGCAGTCCTTTCATTTTGCCTCACTGGTAATATCCAGGTGCATGCAGTGGATGCAGGGCTGTCCCTTCCTGAGTGTTCAGGAAAAGACAATTGTCACTGGTCTCTCAGTGCTAACAAACCTGGTTGATTGTCTCAGTGGCTGCTACGTGTTTTAAGCAAATCTGCATAATTAGTAGCTAAAATGAAGTTCTGTTTGCTCAGTTCAACCATTGGTCTAAGAAAGATGGTTATCAATGGACAGTCTTGGAATCACAGGGAACTAGAGGGAGATGTTGAAGTAGATACACGGCAAAAGTGATGATAAATCATGGAAATGGCACTCAGCATGCAACCACTGGTTTTGGCTGGAAACCACCTTCACCCATGGATAATTACTAATTACTGGTTTTATGGTCAAGAGCTGATAACTCACTATGACCAACTTTCTGGCTCTCACCCATTTTAGCCATAATTTAAATCTCATTTTGATTTAAATGGTTAAATATAAAATGTATAAAGGAGCAGCAACAGAAGTCCTATGCTTTGCTTTAAGGTACTGCAACATCTTCACCTCACTCAGAACTGGAAAGCACAGGGGCAATCCTAGATGACAAGGAAGACTCCTACTTCACAGAAATTAGGAATTTTATTGGAAACAGCAACCACAACAATCAATCCCCCCGAAACTCAGAGGAGAGGTGAGTTGTGTATGATCTACATTCAGAAGGTGCCCACTGCTCCTTTTCCAGGTCTGCAGACCTGATTGTTCATTGATGATGTCTGGAGCCAGAGTTATTTTAGATTCTGGTTGCTTCGGTGGCCACTGTGGTGTCTTAACAAAAACAAAGTGTTGATTCCTTCCCCATTGTGTATGAAGATGTTCCAAGTGGCATATGCTCAGGAGGTTCCATCTCTGAGCACATTTCTCCTCGTATCTGAAGCTCTGGGTTTCAGGCTCGCATCGTTGATTTAAATCTGCTGAAAAATTCCTTCACTTTACATTCATGGCAGAACAGGTGAATTCTACATCCTGTGGCTAAATGTATGGAGCCTTAGGATTTAAGTGCAATTTAAATGTGTAATTAATAAGGTAGACTAAGCTAAATTCTTGGATCAAATGAAAGATTGTAACTGAAAGTCCTTTCCCGTAAGTAACTCAATCCCAAGAAAGATGCTGAGTAGCCAAAAGCCTGCGAGGCTGCGGGTGGGCATTGGGAGTCCACGGTGCTCCAGCATGTGAGAGAGTTTTTTTCTACTAAGATTTATTAAGTATATGGGTGTTTGAATTCTTCTGAACTAACAGAGGAGAGACCACTTCTAAATATTTTCAGTTAATAAAAGTACAGCTAAGCAGAAAAGGCTGTGGGATGGAGCCTCACGTATTTCTTTGGGATTGGTGTTGCATTATGCATTATTTGCCCTTTTGAATTGGCATTACATTATCAACATCAAAAAATTCTTACTGTTGCCTGTCTCCTCAATTTCCAGATGCCTTTGTGAAGGGATAAAAATGGTGGACATAACACAATTTCCAGAAAAGTATTGGATTAAGTGATTACATGCATATTCAAATTTCATTCCATCTTGATTGGCAATGAGAGCTTGGGATTTTTTCCTTGCACATCTGGTCTCAACATGTCCTCCAACAGGAAGTCAGCAAAGTGGAAAGGTTGCTGGGTTGTGCAGTGTTTCCTTTCTAAATTTGGCACTTCAGACTGCTCTTGACGGATATTTTATCCCTGGCAAATTGCTGCATTTGAAAGCATAATTAGAGAATCTGTTTTCTTAATCACATGGCTTTTGTTACTTTGGTTGTAGTCCATCTCTCTTTCATTTCTAGCAGCCTCAATTGAGCATAACAAGCAAGTTGGCAGCCCAAACTGCGCTCAACAATTTCTTATTTCTGCCTATTTAAATAAAAGATGATAAAGAGATACTGCTCTGATGATCTTAGAGGGAGGTGACTGCTTCAGCTCTCCCTGTTCAGATTTTTTGGTTCTGTTATAAAGACAGACCATTCCCTAGAGCTTTTTTTTTAATGCAATGCTAAAGTCATGATGGTCAGCTGGAATTTGCTCAGAAAATAGATGAAACTCTAATGTGTTTAGGAAAGCGTTGC
Source organism: Climacteris rufus (assembly GCA_013398175.1). Taxonomy (NCBI): domain Eukaryota; kingdom Metazoa; phylum Chordata; class Aves; order Passeriformes; family Climacteridae; genus Climacteris; species Climacteris rufus. Next base: position 455,740 of record VZRZ01004137.1, on the reverse strand, counting down.
TGTTGTTGTGGAAGAAACCAGCTTTACTCCTCAGAAAGTTCATCTGTTACAGCAGCAAGTCAAATGTTAAATGCCAACTAGACTGTGAGGGCTCATCTTATCTTGCTCCAGCTTTGGGTATATTCCATATTGTCCTGCACAGTTTGAAGCACACGGAGTCTGAAGCAAACTGCGTGCGGACAATAAGGTTTCCATTTTTGTAACTGTATTCCTGGAAGAGTTAAGGACCTTTTGCACAATGAGAACAATAGATGAATCAAGGCCTCTGTGCTACATAACGTGGTGGGCCAGATACACTGGGAGCATGAATTTTGGGGGGGCTCGACCGGGTGCAGCTCGTTCACATCCCTGTGCCTCTGGTTGGGCGTTCATTGACGCCGCATTTCTGAATTTCTTTAGTTCTCATTTAATGTGATGGACACAGTGCAGCCCCGGATGCTCTGAGTCCTACAGGGTTGAGACCACTACCAAACGAGCTCCTACTTCAGTGTGGGTATTATGTCCTTGATAAAAATCCTGTAGGAAGTAGTTAAGAGAAGTCATTGTCTGAAAGCAAAGGGCACTGTAATAACAGCGCGTAGACCAAGTGGTTTTCCATGTGTGTATTGCTGTAATTACTCATTTAATAAGAATAAATGCACTTAAACTGCCATATGACCTTTCTTTTCATTGCTTTTCACCCTTCACATCAGTCAATAACCTGGTTCAGTGTGGAGGTGGTATTGCAGACCACTCTTCAGGTCTTCAGCTGAAGTCCCTTAGGTTCCCCTGTATGAAATCCATACGTTCAGTGAAGCAATGTGGCTTCCAAATGGGTGGTAGTGTGCAAAATTAATTATGCATGTAATTTTGACTTTAAAACTCTGAAATTGATATTGGATGTCATTTTTAAAAATGCCTGATCTGATTTTCCAAGTTTCTTGGCCCCTACAGCTTCTGTTAAAAGGCAGTGAGTTGTTTTGCCCAGACTACATGTATGATTGAAAACTTGAGATGAAATAATGCATGAGAGAATTTGGAATGGTTGTCTGAACATGCCTCTGCTTCAACAGTAGTTTTAGCAGGATAATAGGAAAATCCCATGCTGATGGTGCTGTAACATCCCACTGACTTTTGAGTGGAATTTCCTCCAGTGCTGCCTGAATGTCCAAAGCTCAGTAGGATATAAAATACAGAAACAATTTTATTCTGCTGGGACAGATCCTTTTCAGATCTGCCTCCAAGAGTCTGCTGATGAGGAGCTTTCATATCTGATTTGTGTTTATAGCCTGGGTTTGTTTTGGTACTTTCAGAATGAATGGCAGCCACTTTAAGGATGAGAAAGCCATGGTAGCCAGCCAGAACTCGGATTTGTTGGACGACGAGGAGGCAGAAGATGAAGTAATGATGGATGAAGAAGAGGAAGAGAGTGAAATGGCAGGGAAAGCAGTCAAAGAACCTGTTACAAGTGACATACATGAGGGCACTCCCGAGGAGGACTATGAGGAAACGAGTACTTTGGACATGAACTGCAAAGCTTCCCCTGGCAGGTTGGTTCCTTCCGAGTATTGGTGTGCCCGATAGGCGGAATGAAAACAATAAAACCATACAAGAGTGCCAGCACCAAACCGGGTGCCGTGGGAACCGGGCCGGAGCAGCCGCTTCCCAGTCACAATAGCAACGTGCGTCTGTGTTTGGGTCAACACCAGCCCTGTTTTCAGCCTCTTCATGCAGTCTGTAGCCCTTGTTAGGAAAATGGACTGTGCTTGGGGAGCTATTGTGAGGTTCTGGGTGAGACAGGAAACAGGGTGAGACAGTTCCATGGGAGAGACGTTATCTGCTCTGTGAACCGTCCTGGGTCTCTCATAATGGCCTTGTGAAAGGCTGTGGAGACACCATGAGAGAGAGAAACTCTCCCTCCCCCTCTTGACTGCTCCCCCTTTCTTGAGAACAGAAAAGGGAATTCCTTTTATTTCAGGATCACCGTTCCATGAGGCAACGTGGTTTATGAAAGTGAAAAAGGGGGAAATTGCTGAGATGTGTAAATCTGAGAAGATGAGTGAGTGCAGAGAGGATCATTTAATTGACATTAAAACCTCTGTGGTGTTTTTGTAGGTATAAAGAAGAGGAGTATAATAAGACTGGACTTTCAGCTTTGGACCACATAAGGCACTTCACAGATAGCCTCAAAATGAGGAAAATGGAAGAAAATCAATACAGTGAAGCTGAATTGGCAGCTTTCAATGCTTCCCAGCTGCCAGAGGACCTCAAGCAACCGTTGTACAGGAAATCCAAATCCCAGGTAAAAGCTTAGCTCAGTTAAAATGTTATTGTCACCAAATACCCACAGGATTAAGCTGTTAGTGTGTGGCAGGCAGGGTTGTTCAGCTTTGTCAGATGGGGCTGTGCTTCACATTCACAAACCCCAGCCTGCCTGACCTCCCACTGCACCCTGGAGACATGGCAGGGTGCTCTGGTCCCTGAGAATGGAGGATTTCCATACTTTTTTCTTTCCTTTTTGCTATTTTTGTTCTGTTTGCCACTCATAGAAATGCCATGGCAAGAACTAGTCCGAACAGGCTCCCAGACAGCCAGTGTGGGGTTTAGCTGTAGCCTCGTGGGGAAGTGTCTTGATCTTCTGGCTGGCTTGGCTTTTTTGTTATTTTTTTATAGCCTGTTAGATGGTACCACCTCTAAGTCCTCAGTATGTTTTACAAACAGCAATAATTAAAATGGTATCCTTGTGCTATTTCTTGCCATTTTCTAAACATGAATTAATTAAAATGGGGGTTTTTTTAGCCCCTTTGAAAGATTCCTGTTTTAAAAACTGCAGAATATGCATGTAGGAAAGGTCAGCAAAGGAGGCTGTTATATTTGGTGAAATACAGGACGAGACAAGGGATAATGTGATTCCTCAGTCTCTTGAAAAGAGCCTCCTGTGCCAAGAATCTGAAGGCAAAGGAGACTTTGGGACCTTGTCTACTATCAAAGGTTTCTCTGAGCTTTGTGAAACCAGATGAAAGCAGAAATTATTACTACTATTAGTGAGTCAAAAGTGTCGGTGAAGGGGTTGACAGTGGTTTTACCTAACCTAAAGCATTTTGTTGGGCTTTTTAAACTAAGTTGAGACCAGTGGCTGTAGCCTGACTGATGCCCTGACCGCGCAGGGGTGGCACGGGTCCAAGCTCAGATCCCTGCCTGGGATTGTGACCTCTTTGTCCTTTTCCTGTCCCCATCCAGGCATATGCCATGATGCTCTCTCTCTCCGACAAGGACTCCCTTCATTCTGCATCCCACAGTTCTCCCAACATGTGGCACAGTATGGCGAGAGCCGCCGCGGAATCCAGCGCCATCCAATCCATCAGTCACGTATGACAGTGCGGAGTCTTACCCAGGATGGGACCAAGTCCAAACCAGTAGCATGGCTCTTTCCTATATGACTATTTAAAAGACTGCTGAGCAGAATGCCTTATAAATCTGCAGGGTCACTCATTTAAAGTCCGGTGACCTTAAACTGAATAATTTTAAAAAAGAAAGAAACTATTTATTCTCAATATTTTGTTTTGCACAGCAAAGGCAGCTGCTGACTTCTGGAGGATCAATGCGACTTAAAAAAAAAAAAAAGTTTCAGTGGATTATGTAAACGGGGCCGGGAAAAAGTGTCTTCCAGTTCACCCGGCTTTGAGGGGCAGGGGCAGAAGGGTTAAGACTGCATTGATACACACATGGGCACTCCTTTAAAGTAGGAACTGAATTGATTTTCTTTTTGTATAAGATAGTTGGACACAGGATTGGGAACAGTTGCTTTTATGTACAAATCTCTTCATTAAAGCTTTATGCATTTTAGCCCTTCAAAGAAAGAAAATAGTTCTATCAAATGCACACTATCCATCGTAAATGTAGAAAGAAGTAACAGGGAATATTTTGTTCTCTCCGTAATTCTTTTGCCTTCTCAACTGCATTGTTAAGAAAAAACAAGGAGAAAAAAATGACAGAAATGAAAGAACTCTGAGAAACAATACATAAGAGGCTTGTGTATATTGTAAACTATGAATGTTCACTACTCCAAGAAGCTAAATCATCCAGATAATTCCGTGAAAGCACCGCGTTCATCGACAGCACCACTAGTTCAAATCATTGTAAGGAGATTTTTAATTTTCGACAATCATGTCACTATTTTGTTGTATTGTTTCCTTTCCCCCTACCCTCTTAATTTCTTCTTTGTGTTGTGTGTACCATGTATTTATTTGTTGGCAAACGATTGTTTGTTGATTACAATAGCACTGTTCCTGTAACAAACAGCACTGCTCCAGTCCCCCACTGCGTTACGATGTAAGGCACCCATGTACTTCCAAAAAAAGTGAGGTGAACTGATCTGTGTATATGGGAGTGCAAAACAGTGTTTGAAATTTTCTTACATTCCTCTTTTATTTTATTTTTTGCCTTTTAATGAACTAAATAACTAATAGATGCGACTTAGTTTTGTTTTTTTTTTTTTGTAATACAGTAAATTGATTCGATTGTATAAACAGTTATAATTTCTTCATGAAAGCATGATTCTTCTGATTAAAAAAACTGTACCCAATATTTTATGCTGGTTGTCTGCGAGCTTGTGTGATGTTATGTTCATGTTAATCCTATTTGTAAGATGAAGTGTTCCAAATTTATGTTTTAAAAAAAATAAATAAATAACGGAAGGTATTCAGTTATTTTTGGGGGTTTTTTTGGCCTTTAGTGAGGGACCAGATTTATTTTTCCTTTTGTTTATAATCTCATTTTGAAATAATCGGCAAGTTGAGGTACTTTCTTTAAATGCTTTGTACAATGTAACTGTTACGCATTTCAGTACATTACTATGGGAGGATCAACTTAAAAAAAATAATAAAGGACTACAAAACTGAAGGGATCTATTTCCTTATTGTCTTGATTCTGTCTCAGTCGGGGTAAAAAAAGTCACATTTCCTCTGCAGTCTGGGGAGCAAAGATGGATCTGTGGGGTCATGGGGGCAACCAGAGGATGGGGTGGCATCTTGGACTTGGCCATGAAATGTGGGACTCAAGCCAGAGCCTCTCAATAGGCTGACTGTTGCAGGGGTTTAGTTAAGTCCTTTAAGTTTCAAAACACTACCATGGAAAAGAGGGATGTTTAGGTCATTTTACAGAAGAGATTGGTGCAATGTCACCTTTAAAGGCAGCTGTGGAGCCCTGAGCTTGGGCTGGTGCTTTGCCTGCCTGCTGGTTGTGGTCACAAGGTTGGGAAGGAGTGGCTTGGCTGCTGCATAGTGAAATATTCACTCACCAGAATGATCAAAATCCATGGTTGAAAAGCTAAATGACTCCATAAGGTGAGCCTTTTAGATTCTAAGAAGAGAAAAAAAAAGAGTATTTTAGTTTGTGTTCCCTTTGAAATCAGATCCAAACCCCTGCTTCTGGGCAATCCATGGAGCACTGGGAGGTGGAATGTCAGGAAAAGCCAACACTGGCCCAGGGAATGCCCACCTTGCTGCTCTTCTCATCAGTATAAAAGGGCTGAGATGCTCCTCTCTCAGCCTGTGTCAGTGCACAAAGACCTCTTGTTAGCTCATCAGCTTCTTAAGTGGTATTTCAGAATAACCTGTATGTATCATTCTTGTGTTCATCCCAGGTGTGGGCTGTTTGCTTTGGTCACTCAGCTCCAGAGCCTTCTGCACAGTTTGGTGACAAGCTAAGTCTGATGGTTTTTGTGCAGGAAGTCTAAACTCCATCTGAGGGAAAAGAAAAAACAAACAAAAAAAGCCCCTGTGTGCATATTCTTATTCTCACTTCACTGGCCTGAGGCAACGGTCAGGTACATGCAGATAATTGCATAAATAGGCTATTATTTTTAGTGCAGTTAAAGTCACCGTGAAACTTGGTTTTAGGTTTCTGCCAAACAGAGAACAAATGGATTAATCAATTCAAGTTTTATCTGCAAACAACTTTCCAGATCGTTTTCCCCTTTAATTTGATGCAATGACAGTTCTTATCAGCTCTGCCCTCACCTGCCCTAGACGAAAGGGGGTTTGGAAGGTGGAGAAAGGCTGGGACAGTGTCCCCTGGGTTTAATATTCTGTGTTACAGTAGCACACACATCATACACCTGTCAGGAAAAGTACTCCTTGAGCTGAGCTCAGGGTTAGTTTAACCTGCCCACAACCAGGTCTGTTGCTCATGAGGGAGCAACTGCAACTGCCTCATTCAATCCCTGGGTTGATTTTCCCATTGGTTCCATTGGAACTTGGTATTTTCGTGCCACAGTTCCTCCCAGCAGCGCTGCCCATGGGGTTTGATGAGCAGAGCGGGCGAAATGTATTTCTATAATATCACAATGAGTCCTTCAACTCCATGTACATCCCTTAATATTACCTTAATTTTCATTGCCTTTTCTCAGTGTCAGAATTATTCATCCAGAGGAATAGCTGAAGTGCAAGCACAGATTTGATTACTCATCTCATCCCCCAATAAACAAAGAAAACCAGATAATTTTTGTCTTTGTGTCATAGCCCCCTCATAGTGGACCACACAGGTGCACTTGTCCAGAGGCAGACAGATTGCTGAGTGAGGATCAATGCTTCTGGTTTTCTGCTTCAGTTATTTCATTTTTTTTTTAAGAAAAAAATAAGTCAATACTTTCTAAAAATCCCTTCAGCTTATTTCAGCATCATCCTACTGTTGAGCCCACCGTAGTACTTTTCTGTAAGTCAACAAATCATTCCCATGTGATCCAGCAGCCTTACTAGGTGGAGGAGCTGCACATTACCCTCTCAATTCCTATCTACAGAACCTAACAAAGCCCCAGCATGACAAGATGATTAATCAATATTTCATCCTGGCCCAGCTCCTCAATACCCCTGCAGGTCCCAGGCGCTGTTCCTGTGTCAGCTGCTGTTTCCAGTGGGTACATTTGTGGAGTAATGGGAGGGGAAGTCATTATAAAAGCATTTGCAGGGCTGCTTTTGCTCAGTGATTCAGTTTGGCCCATTGCACCATGCGTGTCTTGAACTTTAAAACTTTCTGTCAGGTTGCTCATATGCAGAGAATCACTGTGAGCTCCTGGACGGTTCTGCTGCATTCTCTGCCTTCCTGCTATATTTAGTCCCAGATGTGGTTTTGTTGGTCAGTCGTGGAGTGGTGTGGAAAAGTTAGTTTTAAAGATGCTTCCAGTAATGATTTAAACAAAACAAAGGTATCCAGCAGCAAACAGAACCCCCTTTTTCCATGAGAAAGCTCGCATTCCTTGCCAGGACTCCAGTTAGGAGGAAAATGTATTCTGCAGCCTGGCCAAACCCAGTTCTCCCCCATCCATTGACTGGCTCTGTAGGTTTGTGAGTACACCTAGTGTGGGGCTGGCAAGAGCCAGATTAATTCAACTTCTGTTTCTACACAAGAAATGGTGCCAGCTTTAGGAAAGGCTCAACTCAAGTTCAGAGTCATTTAAAGAAGTCTGGGGACATGGTGAACATCAAATAAAAAAGTGAAAAATAAATACTGTATTCCTCTTCTTTTCCATTAACTTTTCCCCCCTGATTCAGACTCATTTGCTGCTAAAGGAAAACAATTTTCAGCAAAATTATCCCAGAATTTAGGTTTTAATCAGACTAACATGTAGATAATCCCTGGAAAGAGGCCCCACTGCCACACAGTGATTCAGGAACTCGTGGTACATCTTGCAAGCCTTTATCCCAAAACTGCTGCCTAAACTTTGCCTGGGACTGGTTGACCTCCTAGGTATGAACATAAACCAGACTAAACACAGATCCTTTTGTGTGGTGGAAGCAGATCCTCCTTGTTTTGATCAAAGAAGATGTTCATTTTAATGGCAATTGAAGCTATTTGTATCTATAAATCCATCTGGGGAAGTTTGGGGAACCTTTTATTATGAAAGGTGCTATGGAAATATAAAAGTATTGTAGTGCCCTGAGTTTTAGCAGTATCTGCTCTGGCTGTCTGAGCGGGGGTTCTGAGAGAAGGCACCTCCAACAGGCACCCGCCTTTTCCCTGCTTTATTTTAATACTAATTAATTCCAGAAAGGCTAAAGAAATTTGATGAAATGCTACACTTCTAAGAAAAAGCTTTGTCCAAGAGTCTTAAAGCAGGCCTCCCAGCTTGGGAGGGTCTAGTGGGAGAAGAGGGTTAGTGGTGATTTTGATGCTTAAATTATCAGTAATTAAGACGTTGATTTTCAGGGATTGAAGAAAATTTTAAACAGCTGCTTCTTTCAGGACTTTTACTCCTCATTTTCATTAGCATGTGCTAAGGCAATCTGGAAAATATATTTAGATCTATATTATGCTGTGTCAAGACCTCAGCATCTGTACCTTAGGGCAGATACATGTGAGATAGCCGAGGGTAGATGTGCCAGCGCGCACATGTGGAAGCGTTCAATTTGTAATATGATTATAGCCCCAACACAAAGCCCGCTTGATACCTGTGGCAGATTTGTTTCATGGTAAGCACAGAAAATTCTCCAAAACCATGTCATGTTTCACATCACCAGCCAACTCAAACTAGAGAAGTAGCGCTTTAACTCCTGGGGAATCTCTTTCAACAGGCGCGTGTCAGGCCCAATTAAGGTCCAGGCGGCCTCGCGCTAATTGGGGTGAGGTATGCAGTGGTGTAACGTGGTCCTGCAGCAAAGCAGCCCCTTTGTCCAGGCCACACCAGCCCATCTGTCTGCCCGAGGGTGGCCAGCGGAGGAACTCCTGCTAGAAAAGCGCCTGGAAGAAGTTAACAAGTGGAGTGAGAGATTGGAGCAGTGGATAAGAGAGCTCAGGGTGCTCAGCAGCAGCTCACCGTGGGGCCTCCTGCACTGAAGTTACCATCACAGGAGAGGAAGGTGCTGAGCTGCCTTCTCCACACACAAAATGCAAACCTGACATCAGCGTCCTCCAAGGATGCTCTCTTGTGTCATCTGCACATCCTTCTCCACTCCCAAAATGAAGAGGTTTTTTAACATCTGAAGTGCTGATATGCTAGAATAAAGAAAGAAAAATTAAGGCATGAATTGAGATGTTGAAATTAATTTAAGCATTCAACCTCTCTGAATTCCATAGTGTGAAAATCCCAGCAACAGACTCAGTTTCAGGTCATTCATTATCCAAACGAAAGTGAACCATTGGAGGACAGAACCTAGTGGTATTGATTCAAAACTGATTCCTACAAACATTTTAAGGATTTTGGTCTTCCCTGTTAAGGAACCCAGTGTTTTACTGTACCCAGCTCTTTCACAGAATAATACAACAGTTTGAACTAGAGGGGACATTTAAAGGTCATCCAGTTACAACTACCTGCCACGGGCAGAAACACCTTCCACTATACCAGGGTGCTCCAAGCCCTGTACAACCTGGCCTTGAACCCCAGGGATGGTACAGCCATAGCTTCTTTGGGCAACCTGTGAAAGCATCTCACCACCCTCATCATAAAAAAATTATTTTTTATGTCCAGTCTAAATCTATCTTCTTTTAGTTTGAAACCATCACCCCTTCTCCAACTGAACAGGGCCCCATTAGAGCCTGTCCCCTTTCCCCTGTGGCTGCAGGGCCTGTTGGGCACCAATCTGGTGTGTCTTGTCTTGAATTCATCTCTCATCTGAGCATGGTCAGCAATCTTTTCTAGCACCCAGCCTCAGGCTCAGGTCATAAAGGAGAATAATCTTTGCCACCCTGGGACTAACATGAACTCCCAGCACTCTGGCACATGCCTACACTTCCTCAGGAGGGACTCCCAGAGGTGTGAAGTCCAGTCAGCTGCAATCACAACCATGTAATAAAAGTTTGGTTCAGAAGGATCCACAGCCCCTCTGCTCCATGTAACCACAAGCCACAAAACACTCTGCAATCCACTGTAACGAAGGAAAGACCTTTATTACATTTAGACCTGATTCCCTGGTACTCTCTGGAAGCAGTTCTGCTGTTTTTATTACTTAAGAGCTATTAAAACCTTAACCACTGCATGGAGCAACTCGCTCCAGCTTTACACTCGCCCATAAAAACTTTGAATGGGACATCAAGAACTACTTTCTGGACCTAACACCCCGTCAGCTGAGGAATGCCAGAATCAGGTCTGAATTTGTCCCTGCCCTGGTAGAGCATAGAGTCCAGGCTGAGAGGTGCTGAAGGGCAGGAGGATGTCTTGTAACTGATGTTTCCCCATGGATTTCTCTGCTGCCCGTAAGGAAGGATGGGGAGTGGGACGCCACGGTGACCTCTCCTTCCCCCTTGTGTCGGCCATAAGCCAAGCCTGAACATGCCACCCTCTGTTAGCTTAGGAAGCAGCAAAGTTGGACAGAAAGTCAACGTGTGAAAAACAAAGGAGAACAGGAACAGGGACTGGGGTGAATCCCACCCAAAACAACCCCCAACAAAACCCCTGAACCACTCTGAATCTGGCATGTCGCTGTGGGAACAGAAACAGGCGTAGGTAACCAGCAGGATGGCACAGAGGCATTGACCAGCTCAGTCATCTCTCCAAAAAGTCCTTCTGGAGCACAAGTGCAAAATCAAAACAACCTGACATGGTGTAAGGGAAATGGCACCAGCCAAAACCTGCTCTAAGGGAACTCCCTATATTGCTCTTTATGTTGCCCAGGTACTGGTGGGGTGTAACACAGAAGTCAGCTCAAAGCCTCTCATTATTTTCAGATTTTTTGTATTATAGAGTTGAAAAATCTGGCTTTCTCAGCTTGCAGCTAGTTCCAAAGCATAACTTACTCCTCCTCCACTCTGCCACTGAATTTTAATATTTCCTCTTGGAAAATGTCAGGAGTCTCAGCAGGGTGTGGGCTTCTGCTCTAATACGGCTCTGCCAGGGGTGAGTGAGGCTGGGGTGCCTTAGGGCAACACTTTGCCCTTGGAAAATATATTCTAGCTACTGTCCCCACAGAACAACAAGGGAAAAAGAAAAAAAAAAGCACTTTCCCAAAACCTGAGGAACCAGCCTCGTAAATTATCCATTTGTAATGTTTCTTCATTTCAGCTGAAACAATGATCCTGGTACATTTTCTTTTAAACTTTGTCTCCCAGTCCAAGTGGCCACCTACTTTGTTGTCCAAATTTCTTGTGCAGTTTGAATCTTACAATGTGTAATCTCAGTAGGGTTATCAGTTATGTCATGCATTATACAGCCTCCAATCAGCGTAGTGGGAAACAACATTTTCATTTAATACCAGGAGAAACAGTGGAAGTCAGCGATTGATACCAACACAATGATGGGAAAAAGTGTCCAGAGGTGCTACTCACATAATCTCACTTTACAACATCTTGAAAATTCAATAGAAAGGACTTTGCTAACAATACCAGAATGACATACCACTGATTATTGTTCCTAAAGCTCTTAACAATAAGAAAGCTCTCTAAATATATCTCAACAAAAAACATATAACAGTTTGTTTCTTCTTTTTTTTTCTTTGCAAAGCACATAGTATTAGTCAACAATTGTTGTGTGGCGTGAGCCCATTAGGGCTGTTGGCTGGTAATGTTCTGGGAAATGAGCTCTTGAAAGATCTTTTTTTCTTTTTAAAACATGCCTAACAATTGTATCTTAAAACAATCCTGGATCAGCAAACTGCAAGGACCCACTCTAACTTATTTTCTTAAGCCTGACAAAATAACTAACTCCCCTTGCATTTTATTCACTCGCTTCAAAATTCCGCCATGAGAAATAAATTTTAGAAATGCAGAGCAGAAAAAAGAACCTCTTTAAGGACCAAATTCCTGGTCTGTCTTTGCCCAGCAGCCTGTCCTCAGCTTAATGTGACTTTCAGAAAGGGTTAAACTGCAATTAAATTGAACATTAAATACACTATGAAACTTCCCTCAGAAGAAAAGTGCTGATCCAACTCCTGCTGACCCCAAAGCACACACAAATGAAGACAGATTTGGAAATAAAATCCTTCTTTTGCATTACAGCATCGAGCCCATCACTGTTTCATCACTGTGTCACTGTACAATGCTTTCAGGGTGTATGGTCTTCCAGAAACTTGCTAGTGAAGATTAAATAATAATTTAAATTCCTTTGATATGGTTTGCATTTCAAAACCAAACTGAACCCTTGCATGTCTCACAGATCTTCACTGCATTTAGAGCACCAAAAGGCCAACGAAAGATCCCTAAAAATCATTAACTGAAGTAAACATTGAATCACATTACAGAGTCAACAACGAAGAATTTTTGAATGAAATAAATGTGTTGCACTTGGGGATATTGAGTGAAATATCCACTGTATTTTCTTTTATTACATGCCCTTAATCTTTCTGTTTATTATTGAAGTGGTTAATAAGCAATTCCTAAAACTGATCCAGAAGGTGTCTTTAGCAGCCTGACTGTCAGCCCATGCCATCCAATATGTTTTCCACCAGCCTTTTGCAACCCTAGCTTGATTTCACCTTAAACACTTTTTGGAATGATTATTTTTGTTCGCTGAACTGAGACATCAGCTGTGCAGATTCAGTTAAGATTTGTTTGCAGACGATATAAACAACATTTCCTGGGTACAAGATACATCAGAAGGAAAAATTCTGACTTCTGAAAACATTTTAGGGTGATCAAATGAAGGGAGTGAGAAAACATGGTGAAAATTTAACTTGAGTGCTGGTTCCTTGGCACTGCTTTTCATGTGATGCCACCACAGGGTGTCTGATATTGCCCATCAATAACCCCAAATTTATTTAGAGAAATAGACCCATGATGTACCTTACTTGGAGAATCTTTTCACTTCCCCACCAAACACTATGGATGTCTTTCAAAGCACCTTCTACTACATTTTGTAGCACCTGGTTATTGAACCTCATCTGATCTTTCTCAGTTGAATGTATTTACATAAACCTTTTTATTAAGTACTAAATATTAAGTGTTTATTAATTATTAAGCAAGATTCTGTTTTCTTACAATTTCTCTAATTTTTAAGTACAGACTTGATTAGTGGAATTCCTCCACAGAGAAATCTGGATGAAGCCTCAGCTGAATTAGGGGCTGACTCTCCCAAAGGCAGGGCTGGAAATACCCCTGGACTTAATGTGGCTTTAGACACATTTTGCTGCTTTTCACTCCTTCCTGACTTTATGTACTTACAACACTCATGCATCAGCGTTGCATATAATAATAGGTACTTACATATAAGTATTGCATATATATTAATGCAATTTGGAGGCAGTGCTTACTGCTCATGGAAAGGACAGAGGCAGCTGCAAATGGCTGTGAGTAACCCTGGCAGTAAGGAGGTGACTTCAAACTCCCCCTGGCTGAAAGGTGAGGGGGTTCACCCACCTGTCCTGGGTGGGCTATGTGTCTCCTGCCCCAGGCCAGTGCAGGTCAGCGATGGCAGAGCTGCTGGTTGTTGTTGGTTGTGCTTGGTTTTGAAGTCAAGTCATAGGAAACCGCTTGAATGGCTGGAGCCAGAGCGTCTCTGCGAGGGGCTGCCAAAGAGAAAAAAAACACACAGGGCTGTACTGGTGGTTAATTACTTTGTTGTTTTTTAAATACGGAGGTTTTTTATCTCTTTTGAAAGGCTCCAACTTGACAGTACCAGGGAGCAGGGCTGGTGTTGCAGAGGCTCCTCACTGGGAGCTTGGTGCCTTTGAGGACGTGGGACAAAGCACTAAAATCCCCTTAGAAACCCTTCGGCCTTAGGCACAACCCCCTCCTCTTCCTCCCAAGAGAAAGCATTCCCAAACCCAGTCTTGGGAGCAAAATATCTCCCTCAGGGGACGGAGCCCTGGCTCGGGGACACCCCACACCCAAAACTGAAGACCAAAGCCCCTTTGCTGAGGGTCCCCACTGTGCCGTGCAGGGCACTGCCCCTGCCCCAGGGAGGACACTGACCCCAGCCTTGCTGTAGCACAGCCAGGCCACACGTCTGGAGGTGTGCAAGGCTCTGGCAGCAGGACAGGATCGAGCCTTGGACATCCCAGCTCTGGTCGGGCACGCTGCCCCGGCCTTGTGCCCAGGAGCTGCTCTTACAGGCCTGTGAAAATATGTACCCCAGTAACCACAGGAGTAAACATGTGCCTCGTGAACTACATGATTCATATGTGATCTGAGGTTTCCGTGTTTTTTAAATACTATGCATGTTTGAAAGTATTGTCCAGGAACATAAACAGTTTCCCATTATTTATAATATTTATGTTCCTTTTTTGATAGCCCACCCCAAACCTCACAGTAAAAACTGCCATGAGCTCTTTGGAAACAGAGGTTTGATTTTATAACCAAGAGGTTAATATCTTCTGGGAGTGCTGCAATTTTTCACAGGAGCATCAGGAATGGTTGGACTTGATGATTTTAGAGGTCTTTTCCAACCCAAATGATCCTATGATTCCATGGAACGTGCCCTGGCGGGGACAGCAGCAGGCAGGAGACCCCCACAGACCCCCTCCCTGTGCCTGCTTGTCCACACAACATTTCTTGTCTCTATCAATGTATCTAACATGTGAGAAATAAAGTGTGGAAAACTTATTTCAGCTGCATTTCATGGGCAGGCGCTTTGATCAGCCAATGCCTGAGTACTATTCAGCACACAGGGAAATGGACAACTTAACTTTTAGACTTCTAGGTACAGAGCTAGCCGCCACGAAAGGGCTGTCGACGTTGCCAGCAGTCATTAGGCAGCCTTTGGCTTTGAACAAGGATACCATAAGCCAGGGAACAAACTCCCTCATCCCCTGCTCCGGGGCAGCATCCCCAGCCGCCCTCCACCCCTTGCACCGACCCACGGCTAAACCTCGCAGGACTCGCCACCCAAAACAAGTAGCACGGGCTGAGTTAACCCCGGCTTGCATTCCTGGCTCCAGTTTTGTTTAAAGAGCCTTAAGGCGAGGAGGGAGCTTCTCTCAGCGCTGCGGGTGATTCCCGTCCCTCCCGGAGCCCTCCAGCCCCAATTCCCGGCTGCTCTCTCGTGGCTGCGCGGGGAAGTGCTCACGGTCCTGCCGCTCACACCGCACTTCCTCTAAACAAATCCAAGCAAAGGGCCCATCGCCAACTGGAAGTCAGGCTGGATGTCTGTAAAGTCCTCAGTAAGAGGGCTTTTTACAGCCCAGTACCTCCGCGCCAGGCTGCCACAGCTCCTAGCTGGGCTGGCATTGGGAAGCAAATTCATGTTTTTACCTAATTCTTGCCTGTCTGAGGAGCTGACAAACACCCAGGAGCTAAACCAGGGCAGAGGTATCAATTCTGACCTCCTTATGCAGGCAGTTTCTCTCAGTTAGCTGGTGGGTACAATAAGGATTTTGGAATTCAGCTGAACCTTTTTTTTTTTTTTTTTAGTATATGTTAGTATGTGGAGTGGAACGCACGAGCCAGACCTGAGCAGTGCGGAAAGGCTGTCTTGATTCATTGCACTCATATGATTTTGGCTGCAGTAAATTCACTCTCCTGCTACAGCATGCAATTTGAGGGTTTATTGAATACTGGCACAACCAGAGGGGAATCATCAAAGTCGAGATAATTGCAGGGCTCTCGTTGCTTCTGCTGTCGTTGCTTTACCAGCTATTGTCTCACTGCTAGGGAGAGCATGCCCAAAGACCTCTCATAAGAAATAAAATAGTAAAAAAAGTCAATTTTATCCCTTCTTCTATTTCTTTTCCTTGTGGTAGGACTTACTCTTATGTGTGATTCTTTACAGTCTCCGGGAAGTTTTTGGTTTCTTCTCCTATTTCACTATCCCTTTATTCAGCGCTGTCTCTGAAAAACATCATACGAGATCCTGTCCTTTTTTTATTGTTAGCACCCAAACTCTTGGCCCCTTTCTATTTGAGGTGGAAACCTAACACCTCTTCTCCAGCAGCAGGAGTTTGGCCTGTGGAATCCCTGGAGAAGTTTTCTGTTCACCTCAGCAAGCACCAGACCGACGGCCAGCCAGGAGAGCGTCTTCTCCCCTCAGCCTTCCCCTGCTATTTGTCTTCCCTGCTCTCCCTGCATTTCAATTCCCCTAAAAATCACCCAGAAATCATTGGCCAGTTCAGCAAAGACAACTGCTCCATCACAGCCGAAATCTGAGCTCGCACATATGGTTGAAGTTAAGCTAAGGTCTTCTTCCCAGAAATGCTTTGTGAAGTTCTTCTCCAGGCAAGTCTTTTCCAGTAAGATAGTGTCTCCTTGCCTGCTATTTTGCTTAGTCTCGCTTTCTTTTATCTTCCTTGTCGAACTTAAATGTCGCCATTCACTGCTAGCAGATGTGGTTTGGGATTCCTACATTCTTTTATGCCTTTATTTCAGTGCTTTCATCACATCTTCTCTTTCAGCTAGGTGAATCAAAGGCCTTTCCATAGTCCAGTCAATGAGAGCTATACATGATGGCTTGTTTTATTTGGCAATCTTCTCCAGTATGTGATTCATTGTCTGCAGGTGATTCATAGTTAGGAAATTACTTCTGAACCCTGCCAGTGCTTGTGGTTGATTAAAGTTCAGAAGTCCCTGTAGTCTGTTCACCAGCGCTTTTTTGTCAACTCAAATATTTGTGTGCAGTAAAGAACAGTAAAAAGTGGATGTGCTACTGACATGAGCAATTTACTTGAATGTTTGCATCTTTAGAAAGTTCTACCAAAATCTCTAGAACTGGCATGAAACTGTTTCACAATGTCTGACTAAATGAATCACGTTTTACAAATAAATATCTGTCAAATCGTTCAATTACTCGAGATCCAGTCATTAAGCAATAAAATAAAGCAGTAAATAGGAGACATCTGCTGCAAAGTGCTACAGAAACATAAGCATCTTTCTCAAGTTACCTTCTTTGCATTTTGGTATAATGATTCACCAAAAATGTCTTACCCAAGGCAATCATACATCAGAAAATTGTCCACCACAAAACAATACAGGCATAGCATGGTACCTTACCCAAATACATCTTGGTGGAGGCTACCTGGGAACTGATCAGCTCAAGTGCTGCAGCATTATTGGGTGAGCTCAGATGGTTCAGGGTACTGAAAACTTGAAAGAAAAATACCTTTGGAAGTCATTGCTTCTGATCTTGGATTGATTTTTTAAAGATGTAAATGCTGCCTTTCTTTTGAAAGATAATATTTCCCATAATGGCCAAGAGAGAACCCAACTTTCTCTTTACATCAGGGGTGCTTTACATCAGAGGTGCTTGTAGGAATAATATTAAAACTCAGGGCATGGATGGTCAAGGGCCTTGAAAACTGGCTCTTTAAGGACCTCCTGCTCAAATCCACTGCAGCAGGAACTGAATCCCAAAGGTTGGCAACTTCTAGGGAACTGCTGTCAGACCGAAGTGGGGATAACAGCTTGTGTCAGTCAGGCACATCCATGTCAGAACTGCCCCTTTTCCCAGAAGGATGAGGGGCTTTTTGCCAGCATCATCCTACAGTGTTGACCCAGTAAATGGTATTTCCAAGAATACAAATCAATTCAAGTACCTTTTGGAAAGGCACTCAGATAAGAGCAAATTTAGGGACTTGTAGCCTCTTTGCTTTGCTTTTGGGCAGCTCGGGCTCATTGCTTCATCTAAAGTGTCAGTTTGCAGAGCAGTGCTTGATTTGCATTTCTTTGAGAAAGAAAATATTTTTAAAACTTATCTTGATAGTTATAGAATTTCATGTGAAAGATACATTTTTCCTGCCAAAAGATTCCTACAATTCTCAAGCAGCACTTCAAAACCGGTAAAGCTGGACTGACATTGCATATTTGACTGGTAATGGAGCATAGTAAAAACAGAAATGGAAAGAACAATCAAGTACTCAAAGCTGCATTATCACGGAAGTATCAGCTCCTCTCAGACCCTTTCCTGTATAACATTCAGCACCAGCAGCTCTACCTATAGTTTGGCTCACGGATTATGTTTAAAAATGAAATTGCATGTATTAAACCCATTCCTATGAAGGTTTCTGTGTTTAATTCAAAATTCTTCTCTAAACAAACCTTGTAACTTCTCCATGCTTCAGGTTGCAAACAGTTTCTCTCTACATATCTCCAAATGGAGATGGTTTTTGCCAAAATTGAGGTTTTAAATATCTATTTAGTGACTTTAGTTACTTTCCACAGTTCTCACAAGCATAAGAAGCAAGAGCAGTATGTGTTTTAAACCTTCTCCTACTATGCTTGTTTAGACAAATATATCTACTGAGTTCAATTCCTCACAGGGGAATTTACTTTGGAGATTAAATGGTTAAAAAATCTCCCCCAGGATTTGACTGAGTGTAACAGTCAGCAATTTAGTAAGAACATTGGGACATTGAGAATTTTAAAACTGGATTTTAAAAAAAGTCCATGAAACAGGAGGTTAAGACCTCAGTTTTCCATTTCATCCAAGAAACTGGGTCTAGTACAATTAAAATAAAGATATTCAACAAGTAGGAGCTGAATGCTTGACTTGTAGCCACCCTTTTAAAAGAAGACATAGAAATGCTCCTGTTCAGGGGAGATTTTTCAGAAGCAACCAGCTCCTTTCTGCCAGCTGCCCCGTGCGTTTGCAGGTCTCTCCACCCCAGCAACGCTCCAGATTAGATTTTCTTGCTGAGATCAGCCAACAACGCCTCCCTTTTATAAAAAACTAAGCAATGACAATGAATTTTGCATTTTGTTCATCCACAGTGCTCAGCTTTGAATTCCTGCCTCATTTAGCCAAAGATATTTGGCTTGGTCGCTGTTCCTCTTTGACAGTTTAGATATCGGTGCACTTCGCCTTCATGCAAACATGTGCTTTTTATTTTAGACTATGCAAACTATGTCAAGATGGCAGGGAAAATACATCCCCCTGCATCCCAGGATAAAAAGGATGTCAGTCGATTTAAATTTGTGTCCACTCTTCCATGACAAGTGCATGCACATCTAGCTGATAAATGTGTTTATTTCCAGTGTCCCTCTATGGTTCAGATGTCAGGAGTAGCACAAAATCCACCATGAGCGGCAGAAGGACTTCCAGGAGGAGCCATGCTTCTGGCTGATCTATTCCTGGGCTATATTTTTAATTGACTTGAAAATGTCCAAACCAGCAAATACATCTTTCAAGCAGACTCAAAAGACGAAGAACATAAAGCAATGAAACACAAAACTAGTGTAGTTTTGCTCTTTTTTCCTGAAGGAAAAAGCAGTGCTATTATGAAATTCCAGTTATGAGGTAGAGACTCAACACACTTGGGACAGAGAGAGGAGGTGGAATGATGCCTTTCTGAAACAAACTCCCATGACTGTGTGTCACACTTGATTCCACACAAGGAGATGACAAATGCTGCTGGACCCAGTGTCCACACTCATCCTGGCTGTCCATCAGAAAATGGTGGGGAGGTTAGAACATCATCAGGAATTGATTGGTCCCACTGGGACACTTTTAGGATGTATAAAACAAATTTAAAACAAACTGTGAGTGCGAAGCATTAACATGGTGAGAGCCCTGCTTAAAAGCCTGAAGAGGCTCCCTGGAAACAACAAGTCTTTGGAATCGTTTACAAATGCTGCCCCATCTGTAAACACAAGAAACATCCTTAATGTAAACAGCGTCCCTCACTCTGGAAGCGCGAGGAGAAATGAGCAGGAAGCGAGGCAGCAGAAGGAGGAATAAATCAGCGACAGATTTTTATGAAACAAGACATCTTGGTCCTTGCGCACAAACGCGCACACCAAAGTCGCTTATTAAGTCCACATGGATCCAGCGAGCTCTTTGGAAAAGAGAGCCTGAAGAGATGAGGAGCATGAAAGGAGCATCTAGAAACAGATGGGACATAAGGTTTTCAATAAACCTGAACATAGATGGGGATCTCACATCGCAGCAGCTAACTGCCTCGTGCTGTGAGCCCATCAAATTTCACAACCTTAACAACATTGGACTGAATCTGTACATGTGGATGAGAATTTGCAGGGGATAAATCCAGCCTGTTATTTGGAGCTGATGAGTTGTGTGGTTCAGCAGTAAGGATGCTTCCTCCAGGAGAATACAAGGTACCCTTGGAGCACATTGCTGGAATCAGCCACTTCTCAGCGGGATTTGCCAATGCATCTTGCCTGGTCTATGGTTAATTAAAGGATTGTACAATTTCCTTTCCTGTTCTGCGCCCATGCCAAAAATTCTTGTTTTAAGCCTGGATCTGGATCTCACTTTTAAATAAAGTTTTTGAAGGATCCCCAGTGTCTGGTAGTATTCCATGCTTACTATTTGTGTTTCAGGAAGACAAAAATATCTAAAAATAAGACAAGAGTAAATATGGTCACCTCTGTACCAATATAGTGTAATTCTTCTTGGAGAACTTACAAGAATAGGCAGAAATGGACAGAAATTCAAACACAGGTAATTAGCAATGTGAGAATAAATTCTCAGTTCCTTGATATCCCCCATACTGTCCTGTCCCTCTGCCCTTTCATCCTGGGCCTTCTAGCACCTCCTCATGACTGCTGAAGATTGTTTTTTTCATCAAGAACTGCTGTGGTACTTATGAACACAAGTATTTCCTGAGAAAGAGAAGAATGAGTGATCTTGACTGCAGAGAGAAGATGCCCCCAGGTGAGATCAGATTTCCAATTAAAAAGCTTTGTGTGTCTTCAGTTCTGACATGACACTAATAGCCAGCAATTAAATTTGACACAGCAGATAATAAAAATCCATGGTTATCTCTAATATGTAACAGTGCCTACAACATAATTACCTGACTCACATTCACCCTCACTCCGAGGCTGGCAGTTCACAATCCATCATTCCACTGACCTCCATCAAGCGTTTGAAAAAGGGTACCTTTGAAGAAAAGTTGCATTTTACAAGAACACTCTATTAGACTACGGATTAAGTCAGGAAATTAGTACCTAGTGTCAAATCCTTGTGGTACTATTTACATTGGAAAGGGGCTCCCTGATTTATATCTCTGTAAATATTATCTACTCACCAGGTGCCAGCCGCTAACATGGGGCCAGGCTGGAGTGTGTAGGGTGGAAATCAGGACAGGACATGGTGCATCCTCTGCCTCTGGTGTGTCCACTTGAAGGGCAGGTCCCTGAGGGACAGTGTGGTGTGGTGGGGAGACCTCCCATGGGATGTGGGTGGAGGTGTAGGCTGAGAGACAAGATCTTTCATTGTGGGCTCCAGGAAATTCAGGGCAGATGTTATCAGCCCTTACCATGAAGTCCTGACTCACAGACTGGATTGGTCCTGCCTTCCATCTCTTTCTGTGCCATGAAGACAGTCCCTTTGGATGAACAAGGGACAAGCACGGTGCTGGGCACTTCCTTCCTTCTCCAAAAGCTCTGCAAGACCCACCTCATCATCCCACATATTTTTGGGACACAAAGTGATGTCAGTGTCTCCATCACCACTTTTTGCCATGATTTTGCACAGTCCTGACCTGTGTGGAAGGCAAGGGGTGATCATAAAGCAAATTTCCCCACATGCAAACTAGAGCTGAGATCCTGCCATGAGGGAGTCCCAGCAAAGCTGGAACTTGGGTCACCAAGGCACTTGTTGAGGATTCAGTTTGTGAAGTGCCTTGGGTAAGTTAGACTTGGCAGTGCCCAGACAATTGCAAGAGGCTCTGGGCAGAATGAACATAAATTGTTTGCTTTACATTTCTGAAAAAGGCCTGTGCTGGTTAAGCTCAGGAATATTTTTAACCAAAGACGGCACAGCAGAAATATTTCAAATAGGAATGCTGTATCACTATAGAAGGAGTTATTCTTCAAGTCAACCAATTGTCAGCAGGATTTATGGTAAGATTGTGCCTTCAACTATTGCTACCACAACTGCTGGTTCTACCCAGTCATTAAATGCTGGGTTTTTGGAAGCACTAAGAGCTTTTCATAGTAAATAAATATAAGTATCCTCAATTTACTATTGGAGAAACAAAGACAGAAAGCAAAGACTTTAGATCTTCCTGAGATCCCAGTCTGTGAAATGTCCATGCTGAAAAACCACAATGCTCAAGAAAAAAAATGATACAGGATCTAAGAAAGTTTCAACTGTTTTATAGAAACATTTACACACATCAAAACATTTCATCCCAGGCCACTGCCACTGCAGGTAGCTGCTAATTAAAATCTGCTGTGCTGTGGCTACTGTCTCTAAAACTCTGGCCAGCATATGTTTTATTTATCCTCTTTTTCATGTTTTTATGTTTTGTTTAGTTTCTGAGCTTGTCTGATGATATTTTCAAAATTCAGTTTTATGTTCAAAGATTAAGTTTAATAAGCTTGTACAATATACGAAAAGATTATAATTTATTATTCAAAAAGTTTCCTGACAAGATGTCTACAAGAAACATGACCCAAACCACACCGCCTTGTAATAATACCTCTTAAAAATTCCTGACCTCCCACTAAACACTCCTGCAGACTTCCCTGCTTCAGTCCTTGCTGAATATCTCATATATGTCCCCTATAACATTACACAGGAGGAAATGAAATGGGAAGGTCATCAGCTCAGACTGACAAATGAGGGCAATTATCTACCACCATGTTATTTTCTGTCAGTATTGACAAAAAACGCTTTTTCTGGCAGTGGAGGGCTGGAGGCTCACAAAAACAGTTTTGGATCTCCCATGACACTTGATGCATCTTCCCTTTTCTTAAAAAAGGGCCACAAAGGATAAGTTGCAATAAAAAAGATGAGACAGTGTGGTCTTCTCCTGTGCATACAGGGCACAGGAGTACAGCCATGGGAAATACAGGTGTGAGAAATTCAGGTGTGAGAAAAACAGGTGTGAGAAGTAAAAGTAACCATGAGGCTCTGCAATCAGCCCCATCTGACAGGGATTTGGTGCTCACATACCCACACCCAGGCTCAGCCCAGGAGTGATGCTGCCTCTGCCTGCCCCTAGAATCACTTCTGAGGATCTCATTCACTCCCCAGCCCTGGTCCTGCACACTGTGTTCACTGGGACAGGGGTTTTCCCACCGACAGGTGATACTCCAGGCTGAGGGCAGTGTGTCCTCTCCCAGTGGTTTCCATGTGCCCAATGACCTGGCTGTCCCCTTTCCCTGCACTATACTACCTCAAGGATTGACATCTTTTTGCCATCACCACTGTCCCTGTGTCCCACAGCTGCAGGTGACGACCAAGCTGGGCATCAGGTTGGTATTGTATTGACACAGCTGTTTGCCAATTTGTGATTTGTATTATTGCAGATTTCATATTTGCTAAAAATAGCTTGCTTTTCTAGCTGGAGAATGTTTTCTTTTCTAGTATTGTCTCTTTTTAAAAATTTTTTATTCCTTTTGATAGGGTTTGGGAGCACTCATAAGAGAGCTTTGTGTGAGCTTGGTGCACATGCCAACAGCTACTCACCATCACTAATAGGTAAAACTACTCAGGGATTTTAAAGCTTTTAACAAGACCTTGTCTAGACTGGTATTTAGTGGCAATACAATTAAATCATATTGCAGAAGAAAAAAAGATTAAATTATTTTAATTACTGTCTGAAGCCACTTCTTCCCTGTAGATGTCAGACCTTGATTTAATTTGGTGCACATCAGGTGTTGCTCTGCTAATGTAGCAGCAGTGCAAAGGTTAAAGGGATCATGGTTTGTCTCTAAGACAGGCTAAAGCCTGGCCTAAAACACAGCTATATTTGCAATAAATTTGGTTTTTTTTCTTGTTTTTTTTTTCCTTGTTACCAATTTGCCAAAGGAATCCCTCAGCATGGGGTTGTCACTCAGGATCCCACGTTAAATGCCCAGAATGCAGATACCCGGCATAAACTTTTCTGTGATGTATGGATGCATTTTCCATGCCTGTTCCCCATGGACACCTCCTCTCCCTTTTGTGCCACCCTCTCCTGTAGATCCTCTTTGTGAAGACCAACCATAGTTTTGCTGAGGCAGATGCCACCAGGCTCGCATCAGTGCCTGAGAGGAGACATTTGTTGCCATCTGCTGTGGCACCAACCCAGGGACAGTTTCACCTCTGACAAAGACTCATGGTCCTCAGTCCAGGATGGACCAGGGCTGGTCCATATCTCTTTCTCCCATATCATCCCATTTGTTTCTCCACCATGCTTGGGTGGATGGCTTGATGGCTTTGCTTTGTTCCTTGGGCTTTGCCAGCCCTTCCTCCACATCAGATGCATCTCCAATGCCTGATAATCTTTCCCTAGACAATTAAACCTTCATTTGTTGCTTCCTTGCAACTCCAGATTTTAAAACTATACTTTTTTTTTCCTGTTAGGTTAGGATTGCTTCCAACTTCCAATCCCCAATTTAGATTACACGCTCAGAAACTAACTCCAAACATTTACTGCGTTTGAAGGTCACAGTGCTATTGATTGATTTCCAGTTATAATGTATGTTGTCCTAACATGAGTTAAAAACATTCTGGGCTAAATCCAAAAATGCTGGGATCAAAGCATCTGGACTTGTTGCTTTCATGTTTGGCACATAAAGGGGCTGGCAGTCACCAATGTGGTCTTGGCTGGGCTATAGTTGTTTTCATTCTCTGATGTGAAACAGTTGGGAATCACAGACCCTCCAACAGTTATAGTGGACTAAATAAAAATTGGCTTAATAACCTGCCAAGCATTTGAAAGTGCCAGTCTCCAGAGTTTTTCACAACTTATTGGCTATGGCATGTTTTTCTTTTCATTTCTCTTGTGTTTTTTTTCTTCCTCTCTCTCTCTCTCTCTCTTTTTTTTTTTTTTTTTTTTTTAAGAAAGAATTTTCTATAAAATTAGGCTTTCAGTTGGGTATTTGAAATAGGTAAAGTCTTCATCTCATCAGACTCAATTTATCATCTTTGATCTGACTTCACTCATTCCTTTGGCTGCTCCATCTGATTTTATAATTAAAAAAAGAAGCAACATTTTTGCTATCAAACTTATCACATAAGAAAATAAACAAGAGTCAATTTCTTGGCTAGCCCATCTTAAAGATATCCCAGCACTGCATCTGCATGTCAGCTTTTCACTTTCAAACTCACTTTAAACAGATTATTCCTAAAGTTTTTTTATTAGTCTCCCTAAAAGTCTTCTATTTATATTTGCTGTTTATAAAATCGCATCCAGAGGCCATTGTGCAACGCGCTGCACAGAGTCAAAAGCCATCAAGCCCTTGAGACAAACAATGGAAACACTTTGCAGATGGGAGCTGTTGTACAGATGGAGGACAGGGGCAGGAGGGACATGGAGGTTGGAGAGAGGAAGAATTATGGATGTTGGCCATGGTTGCGAAAGAAGCCAGTGGCAGAGCCAGGCACTTAACCCACATTCCCATCCAACTGCTTCCCTACTAATTAATTTTCCTCTCTCATCCTTTTAGAAGGCACATTATAATTTTTACCCCCTTCTCTCATGTTTCTAAAAAAATAAAGTGCTGGCGATTGAAAAATCAAGTTCTTCATGAACGTCACACATTTTTTCAGTCACTTTGGCTAATTTCTAGGAACTTTGCGTTGGCTTTGGGAGCGATGCTTTGGAGCAGGCATGGGCTGCCCCTGGCGAGGGCAGCACCAGGAAGGTCACTGCTTCCAAAGTTAAAGAGCTGCTCCTGTTATTTCCAGCCAGACAACGGCGTCTTGCTGCACGCTGGGTCGAGGTTTATGCTCAGACAAATTTTAGTGCAGTCTATCGGTCAGAAGGAGCAATGCTGCTCCTCTTGCTTCCCACTCTTGACAGCTAATCCACAGAAAAAGTGAATTTATTGTGGCCCCATCAGTGGTTCAGCCCTGCACTAGACCCCGGCGATCAAGATTGATGCCATCAATGTTCTTTGCCCATCCCTGCGTGGCTTCAGCAAACATCTCCCCAGGGACCACATGCTGCAAAACCCTTCTCAGCTGCCCAAGCTGAGCTGAGATTCCTTGAATTCATGCAACTGATATCAGAGTGAAAAATAGGAGGAGGGAAAGGACTGTATGATCCTTAACCTCTGCATGAGGAACAGGGTCTTCTCTGACTGATTTTTAAACAGACCATTTTCAACATTTCCATGAGGCTTCCAATCAGTTCTGGGACAGTAAAACTTGGATTGAAGAGAGCCTGAAACCAGTTAAAACTAATGTTTTAGAGACAGTCAGGACATGAGGGATGAAGTGTTTAAGTAAAGAGATGATTTCAGTTTTGGCACCTTTGGCAAGGCTAAATATTTCTTTACTAATGAAAAAATGAATGTACGGCTAAGAAAACCAACACTCAGCACAAAACACACATTTACCATTAATATGTAGGCTAGAGCCATCTAAAAGTAAGATTACTTTATAGTCAAATGAATATAAATTTGGCTTGCTAAAGGATTTTTGAGGACTTTGTGTTCAGGTGAAACATTATCAATTGCTGCTGTGTGTGGCTGCATTTATACTGTTTGCTTTTCATATTGCCATTAGAAAAACCCCTGCACATTCTTTCCATGTAAAATAATTTTGTAAAACAACTTAGTCCAACAGTTACACCTAGTCTGAGTATCAAAGATTTTTTTTTTATTTTTAATGTTTTGATTATAAGTGAGTAAATGAGCATATGTGCAATTATATTTTGGGTGCAATAGCTTCAGCCGCCACATTTTGGCATTTTATTTTATTAGCTAAAAGCTCACATATGGTTTCCATGTTTCCAATCTGGCTTTAAGGATGCAATGGCTGAATTAAGCAATGTTTCTCCTCACTCCAATTCCCTTAGATATACTTAAAAAGTCCATTCAGATTATAAAAAAAGTAAATTAAGGTTTATAATATTCAGAAGGTGGCCCATGGTAGTGAATAATACAGTGCTATCCTGTAAGTCCCCTTGCACCCTGCAGAAACTGTTAAAAGCCAAGTTTCATGGTTTAAAATATTAAATCGCTCTATGATCCTGTGGGGCAGAGTCATGCCTGAATGCCAACATATTTATTTTACAAACAACGATGCCATTATGTCAGCGTGAGAACTCCCAGATGATGGGACACCCCACACAGCCACTGGGACTTTCAGGTGCTTCAACACCTCCCAGCATTGGAGCTGGGTGATTTGGGGAGGATTTTGAGAGTCCCTCTTGAACACAGTCTGAGAAAGTCTAGAAAAATGACCTGAGGGAAGGAGCTCAGGGTCACTCGATGCAGAGCTGTGAGAGTGGTCAACAGGAGCTGAGCAGTGGATGGGACGGAGGCCTGGGAGAGGGGCACAGCTCCAGGAAGGTTATGGAAAGGGAATGAACAGCTCTGTATCCCACGGGGCTTGTGGCAGAGGTGGTGTGGCTCGGACGTCAGGCAGCGCTTCCCAGCCACAAAGGTTGTGAAGCACTAAATGAAAAGAGCGAAGTCAGCGAGTCCCTTGGGAAGGGGTTTGCAAGAACTGCGCAGGCTAACACACGTCAGGGATGGTCTTGGCCTCAGTGCAGCAGCTTGGCTAAGTGACCTCCCAGGTCCCAGCCAACCCCACATTTCTGTGAGCTCATCAAAACACTTCTAGCATGTCTGGGAGCATGGGAATGTGAGACTTCTCCACTGCAGTGGTGCAAAAGTAAATCAGATCCAGCATATCCCTCTTTTATCATAGAATTCTGGAATGGTTTGAATTAGAGTGGATCCTTAAACACCAGTTTGTTCCACAGCCCTGCCATGGGCAGGGACACCTTCCACTATCCCAGGTTGCTCCAAGCCCTGTCCAGCCTGGCCTTGGACACTCACAGGGATGGGGCAGCCACAGCTTCTCTGGGCAACCTGTTCCAGGGCCTCACCAACCATCCTAATACAGACTTCTCCAGATCTTCAAGTTTCCATCTAAATCCATCCAAATCCAGTGAAACATGCAAGTTTGAACATAACCCATATCCATAGGTACACTTAAGTATGGGATTAAACAGTTTGCTGAATGGGGTCCCTATGTTACTAAGGCTGTTAGTCTTGGCTCTTTTTTTTAGCTAAATTGAGATGGGAAAAGGTTTTCACACTGGGATGAAGCCAAGAGTTTTTTCTCTCCCTTTCTCCCTCTTTTTTCCCCCCTGTCTTTTTCTCTCCAACAGAATAAGATAGATGCTTGACAACTGTTTCTATCTTGTTAATATCCTGGAATTTAGGCCTTTTGGGTGTGGGAAATTCAAGACTAAATCACTGCTCAGACACATTCAGCTGAAGGTTGTAATCCCAGTTCTCACACATGAGAGCTGTCCTGACCACTGGGACGTTTAAAACAGCAGAATTCCTGTGATTTTGGTAAATCACAGAGTAAGAAGTGGAGACAGTGTAAGGGATGGTCTAAGTTCATCTAATCTTTCACAAGGTTTTGGTGTTGACAAATTATTTTCTAAAACTCTATTTTAATTGAAGTGTCCTAATGAACTCTAAGCATTCAACTGATATTTTGAGGGGTAACCACTATTTTTTTTTCAGGTCCCATAATTTTGCCTGGAGTCACAGAGAAGATGGTGACTTCAGCTTTTCTGAAAATCAGCTGTATGTACCATGTTTATGAACAGAATTACTGTCTGCAATCACTTTTAAAGATGTAGACCTTGGATGTCCTCCCTCTTTAGTACCAGTGAAATGAAATAATCAAAACATTGGGAGCTCAGAGAACAAGTGAATATTGTGTTGGAAATTCCACACAGGGCCTGGACTAGTCCACATGGACAGACAATCTGCAAGATCAAGAGATGCTTCAACCCTTCTGCCGACACTTGAAAAAAAACATTATAAGGTTTAAGGAGGAAAGCAAATTAATGGAAACATCCACTTAAAAGGACCGTTTCCAATCACTGGTACTCCATTCATTACAGGCCTGAGTGGTTCCAGAGACAACAGAAAACTATGCATTGTTGCAATGCCAAAAACAAGAGACGCAATATGGATGTTGTGTTGCTTCTCACTCATGGCAATCTGAACATTTCCATGCCCTTTCCATCTCGCCCGGCGCGTTCGTCAGCCAGGAGGTTGCTGCTGCTGTCTCCCTCATGACCAAATGGGAGGTGGGGTTGGGGTTTCGGGGCCCTTCCAGCCAGACACAGTTCGGTTGGGGCACTGGCACTGGAGCTGTGTTGCTTGCACAGCCCCAGGAGCAATATAAGGCAGACCCTGGGCAGGAGTTCTGCCTAATGCATTGTCAAGCTAAAAAGCTTTTATGGGAGGCAAAGTTTTTTTATGGGAGGTAAAAGCACAGCAGTCATTTAATTAACAATACCTCAAAGTCTTCAGAGAACCACATGGCCAAAATTTTCCCAGGCCCAGTCTGATAACTTGTTAAAATTTGGCCAATGTTATTTAATCTTTGCTCTGTAAGCCTTTTCCCCAGCATCCCTGCCGTGTGGCAGCAATTCTATGGCACGGACTCTCCAGCATGGTGAGGATTTGAAAATGTCACCATATGTTACAGACATCTCAAGAGCACATGGAAAAACTTAATCTCAAGGCCCAGCAAGGCACACACAATAATAGAGGGTTTTTTCAGAAAGTGAAGCAGCAGCCTTTCATCAGAGCTTGCTTCCAACCCATGTCTAGCAGAGGGGAGGGTGCACCATTTCTGGTTAGTACTTATGGAATCTGTACTCAAAATATTCACCAAGTAAGGCAGAAATAACCCTACTTGTCCAATATTACCTGCATTGAGTTCAACAGGCCATAACCAGGAGGAGGACATCAGCTGCCACAGTCCACTGTGAAGTCCACTGCAGTCTGCTGGAGTCACCAACTTCTGTTGAGTTTGATGAAGCCAGAATGGGTTAAGGAATGGGTATGTGTGGTAAAATTCTGCAACTTGTATTGTTTTGGCACTACATATCTTCTAAACTAATGATCTAGGCCAAGACAGGCTTTTTTTTTTTTTTTTTTGATCTTTCCTTCTAGGCCTCTTGTAATTTAATCTTACCGAAAACTTTATGGAAAGAATACATATCCGCTTTATACCAATCAGTGAGGATTAGTACTTGCAAACACTGTTTCTTCCGTGCTATTTTGCATCTTGGTACAGTTTTCTAGATCTCCTAAATGTAAAAATAAACAAACATCCATACATCTGGGAGCAGATTTCCAAGAAGAGCTCAGCGCCAGCTTTTTTTCCTTTTCTGAGTGCTCAGCACCCACGATGGGGCCAGTTCAGCTAAACCAGGGCCAGGTTTCCATAGGAACGCGGCAATCTGGAGGCTCCCATCGTGACAAATATGCACAGATTCATCGTTTAACTCATCCTCCCACCCAGGGATGATAAAACGACACAGTGCTGCAGCAGCAAGAACATCAGCTATCGATAACAACAGCAATGACCCTGTGACGGACACATAAACAGCTGGGAGGAATGTTGGCCATGGAGGGCGATTGCTCAAGTCCCCAGTGAAGACCTGAGTGTTTGCTTATGTTCTTGCTTGGCAAGATATGGAACTATCAAGATACCATTCAGTGCTTGAGTAAGAGAATAATTTCTGACATGCCACTGATTCCTTGGAACATAAGAAAGCCACTGGGAAGGGAGATACGGCGCTGGTAACTGCTCTTCCTTGCCGATGTACTGGGCCTACTCCTGATTTATGAGGTGCAACTCTGGACAGGATGTTGCCAGTTGAGGCTGTACATCGCGTGTCAGCTGCAAAATTTAGGGATGACCCATGTCCTGCAGGGAAATGGCTCTGCATTGGGCAGGGGTTGATCTGAGCAGGTGTTTTCCATCTCCAGCTTCTGTGGTCAGTCGAGTTATTCGGTTTGACGACTGCCAAGTGCACATTTAATTAGATAGGGGAGAGAGTTGGGTGAGCAAAGCAGGGAAGTTTTCCCCTTATTCATACAAACAGCCTGATGAATTTCTTTCTGCTGCAGTCCCTCTTCATTTTGCATTTCCTTTCCACAAGCATTTGAGTGAACCAAATTCATGGGAAAGCAATCCCATGGTCTCGTGTGAAAGAGTTACTGGAAATAATTTTTGCACCTAAAAATACATGGGCTTGTAATCAGGGGACAATAATCTCAAGTGCCAGAGAAGCAACATGGCCAGATGCTGGGTGTCTGATCTACACCTGGATATGCACAGAATCAGAGAATCATTTAGGCTGGAAAAGTCCTTTAAGACCATCAACTCCAACCATTATCCCAGCACTGCCAAGTCCACCACCAGCCATGTCCCTAAGCGCCACATTCACTTAGTTTTTGAACAATTCCAGGTATGGTGATTCCACCACTGCACTGGGCAGCCTGTTCCAATAGTTGACCACGCTTTCAGTGGAGACATTGTCCATAGTATCCAAACAAAACCTGCCCTGGAACAATTTGAGGCCAGTTCCTCTTGTCTTATCACTCATTACCTGGGAGAAAAGACCACTCCCCACCTGGGTACAGCCTCCTGTCAGGGAGTTGTAGAGAGGGATAAGGTCCCTTTGATTCTCCTTTTCTCCACACTAAACGCCCCTTGCAGGTAGATTCCATTATCAAACATAGGAGTGGTGAATGGTCACACCAAAAGAATAATTTGTTGGGAAATTAGTCAGAAAAAATTATAGAGAATAACAATTATATGGATGATCTTCCTTGAAGGTAATTATACAGCGTGTTAGGAACAACTTTCAATTGCGTGACTGCTTTGTGTGCCATGTCTTTTTCATAAGAGGTTTTTTCCAGCATTATAAAAAAAGCCCCCAAACTCCCGCAGTTATTTGCTCACTGTTTGTAACACTCTGCAACTTTAAAAATTCTTCCTCCCCAGTGCAAACATACTTCCTCGGAGAGGCAGCAGCAGAGCCCCGCTAAGATACTTAAGAGGAGGTCAAGAGAAAAGCCATTTACCAGGGGAACCTGTCTCAGCCCTTAACACATTTTTATTGCTACCTATGCACACAGTGTTCTCTCAGAGGCTAGATGAATAAATATGCCTCTTTTGAGCAAACATTTATAATGCTATTTGAACACGGGGGAAAAACAGCTTCAGATTAAAAATGATACTCACACCATGTTTACATTTTTTTTTCCCAAGCTGCAGTTAAAATGAAACTATCCAGACAGACATTCAGCATGAGGCTCGGGAAAGCATGTTTCTTTTGGCCACTTTCACTACAGAATTTCACCTAAAAATGAAATACAAAAGACTGGGGTTTGGGGGGGAGAGAAATACAAAAGAAAGATTTGTTTGTAGATGAATTACTCTGTGGAAATTCATCCAAGAACACCAGTGTAATTGCTCATTAATAAGAGACTTGGAAGATACTTAAAAATGTTTTTCTTTTGAACTTTCTGAAGCCAAACAGAGTCCCCAGGCTGGTGATGTACTTGTGCATGGACTTCATTTGGAATGAAGGGGTGCCCCTTTTCTTCTCCTCCACCACTCAAAGCCCGGAAGAAAAGGCTCTGGTCTGCTTTGGGGCACACTGGGCTTAACCCTCAGTGGCAGATCTGCCCCTGGGCAAGGAACTTTCTCACCTCTTCACCTCCAAATTTTAAATTCCCGAAGTCAGGGAGTAGCTCTCACTTCATCAGATGATGGAGGAATGAGCTGGACCTCTGGACACTATCCCAGCAGCATTCCTAATGCCAGTTTTAAGAGGACTCCTCACACACTAAAAGTTAAAGAGCACTGAAGGGCTTTCCTGGCCGGGACTGGAGGAGAGTAATTAGCCCCTGTAAGGATCCCCGTCCTCTGAGCTGCGAGAAACTTCAAATCCCACTGACTTCACTGGCACTTCAGAGCACTCAGCACCTTCCAAGATTAATTCTTTGTAAGAAGGAGAGGTCTAGAAACATATATATTAGAGCACTTTACGTCTTCAGCTGCAGTAGGGCTCTTTCTGGTGAGCTTGACAAAGGACAGATTATATATTATGCCATGCCATAAACTTCAGCAATCTAAGAATTCTGAAAATACCCCATTCTATTACTCTCCTTGCTTTGACATGAAATATTAAACACCGCTTACCAAAGTGATGTTATTGAACACAGATGTCTGCTATCACATTCAAATTGTTCAAGTCAATCTAGGTTTATATATTTTCTTTACTTAAGCGTTTGTATAAACCCAAGTGTGCCCTGACAGTAATGATTTCACAATATACTATATTCAATTAAGGAGACAAATATGCATTTACATTTTTACTGAACTTGTTTCACACACATACACACACACACACACACACACACACACACATACGGGGTCCAGCTCCAACTTATTTTTGACATTTGGTGGAAAATAAAGGAATAGAAAGGGTGCCACCTACTGAGTCACTCAAATATCTACAGAGGCCAAAAAAATAGTGCAAATTACCAATATGCTGTTCCAGTTAAAAATAAACAAACCTTCAAGCTATATTTATAAGCCTGTGGGAAGACAGCCATAGGGAGTGTTTTCATTATCAAATCACTCAGTGACTGGAGCTCTTTCCAGGGTGTAGGAGACTCCAGACCCAGCTCCCCCTTGACTCTCAGCAGGTTTGAATCCACCTCTTCCTCTGGAAAAACCAAGCAAAATGAATCACGGCAGTCCACGAATATCTTTTGCAAGCAATGGATGGCACAACACATGGGAATCCAGCAGTGGGAATCCCTCAACAGGAACCGCTCCGTGGAACCCATTTAGCAACCCGTCAGCAACTGGGAAGGTATGCTGTCAAATAGTTCATAAACTGTATCAGGCAGATGAAATTTAGGCAGATATCTAAATTTACAAGCTGAAAAGGTGTATCAAGGCTCAAGAAGAAGACAGGCTCTCAGTACCACTTCAAAAGCCAGTGTTCCTTTTTGACATCCATCAAGGCACAGCCTTGTCTTTAAGATCCTGCAGAGTGAAGCAGAAATATCGAAGGTGTTGTGCCAGTGCTGAAGTTCCCTCACTTGGGGAGGATAAAATACCAAAATAAACTTAAATGTTGCCTTGCTATCAGGCAGAGAAGCTGAAATTAATGGCTTTCTCTCGGTTGTGAAGGTCAACCTGGTCAGCCTTGACATTCACAAAGGGAAGCCGAGCACGAGCTCTGTAAATATACCTTGAGGCAGAAAGATCACATCTCTGGTAAATCATGAGTTTGTATCTTGTCTGAAGCCAGTGATAAAGCATCATCTTTGTGGGGATGGGGAATTACAAGCAATCCCTCCTGATTGGCCACCACTAATGCTCTCCTTCGTTCCCTTGTGCAGCCTCTGCACAGAAAAGTCAGATGTGCCAGCCATAAGAAATTTGTTGCTTAACTTCCTTCCACAAAAGATGAAAATCATGTTGATTTTCTCTGGAAAAGTTGTAGTTATGACTGAGAGAGCTCCAGCTTTTTAATGTTCCTGGTTGCCCAGAGAGCAGGGGGGAGATACTACCCGATGTCAGGTGTGGCCCCTGTCAGGGGAATGGCATGAAAAGTACAAGTCTGGGACTTTTTAAATCTCTAATGAAGTCTGTCAGCTTTGGGTCTGAAAACGAATACATTAAAAAGCATAGACTCACAAGTCTGTGCAAATAAATAATGACAAATAAGGTATTAATACTATGATAAGAAGGCACTGACATAGTTAAATTTTCATTATTGACCATCTTCTCTTCCCTAGTGCTGGTTTAGAAAGGATGCCAAGGATGTGCCCAACACACCTGATTGATCCCTCCCTGCTGAGTGCACCCTCAG
The DNA here is from genome assembly GCA_013398175.1 of Climacteris rufus. Classification (NCBI taxonomy): domain Eukaryota; kingdom Metazoa; phylum Chordata; class Aves; order Passeriformes; family Climacteridae; genus Climacteris; species Climacteris rufus. The sequence continues at coordinate 421,340 of VZRZ01004137.1, read as the reverse complement.
CTCACCAGCCCTCACCAGACCTGCAGGTGCAGCTGTATCTTGGTCTTGGCAGATTCAGACAGAGCAGAGGTTTCCACAGCCATGTATTTAACATCTGCCAGTTTCTTGTGCTGGGGACTGGTGTGTAGCACTTACATACTTGGGAACATAATTGTGAAACATTAACAAGTCCTTATTGTTAACAGGTATTTCTGGCAGAGATTCCTCCAGGGCAACTTGGACAAGCCACCCCTGTTGAGTTGGCAATGGCATTTTTTCCCAGAGGGACCTTCAAGCTCTCTTGTGTGGGGGGCTTTGTTTTAATGGCAGAAGAGGCAGGAAGAAATCCAGTTTTCAACACCTTCCTTGATGCTTACACAAAGTAAAACATTAATTTTATTGGTCATGATGCTTTTTACATCTCCCCTGCCTTGGTACACACTCATCATGTGATGCTGAAGCACCCTTTATGTACTCGAGATAACAAGGGCTGCAGATCCATCCCTTCTTCAGCTCCTGAAGTGTCCAGGGGCTGCTTTCTGCTTGCACAAGCCCTTCCTGAGACATGCACTAAAATGGATTTTTACTCCTGAAATAATTTTGTCCCTAGTGCTTATAGACATTTTTTGATTTTTCCCAGGGGAGGCAGCCCTGGCTCTCTAGAGGACCCTGTGTGGTGGTTGGGGCCCGCGCACTCGGAAGCAGCATTGTTTTTCTACATATTTTTTAAAAAGGCAAAAAAAAAGGTTTGTTTGTTTTTTTTTTTTTAAGCTAGGAATCAGAAAAAAAAAGAGAAAATCCACTGCAAATTCAAATACTGATGCACAAAGTCACACATCTTGTTATCCCCTGTATAGAGCACATTATCATAGTGGTGACACTGGGCTACCAATCAATCCTCACAGCTTCCCAAGGGAAGGAAATCCCCAGCTAATACCCCACAGAAAAAAAGAGTTTGCAACAAGAAACCAAAGCAAACCAACCAATACTCTTTTCAAAGACGTAAAGATTTCCAGGTCCTTGACATGCACGTTAACTTTTTAAGTAATAAAACTTGAGGACAGGATTCCCGTTGGATCAGAGGAGAGATTTTGCTACAACAATAGCTGCACTGGCAAACTGACTCCTTTCAACACATTCTTGAGTTTGTATTTTAAGTGGTTTTGCCACATTGGCAGCCAAAAATAACTATTTTCTGATCAAATTCACTGGTTCTTGTAAAATATTTTAACACGCTAAATATGACCATGAGCAATCCTAATAGTCCTTCAAGCTGCCTGTTCAAACCTCTTACTTTTGAGAGGGTGAAGGGCTGCACAAAAGGCTGGAGCAGAGTGATGCCATCCATGGCTCCTGTTCCTGCAGCATTCCCATTCCTCATTACGCAGGAATACAGCCCATATTTAATGTGCTGCTATTACACTTGCTGCTTTGTATTTCATATATACCCTTAATGTAAAGTAATAATTAAGAGCAGCCTTCCCCACTGCCTCATAGTGCAAGGCCAAGATCCACAACAGCTACCACAGCTGAAATGTCAAGGAAAAGGGAAAAAAGCAAACGGACAGGCAGGAATTACCCCCCAGTCTCTACTTGCACAGATCTCCCTCTTTGAGGATGAGGTACAGCAAGAAATCTTAACGTGGGTGTTACAGGACAAATAAATAATTTAAAACTGGATTTCTGGTTGAAAAAAGCCTCCAGCTGTGAAAATTAGAGCATTTTCATTAAGTCACTTTGTAAGTAATTTATGGCCCTTTAAGACTTACCAAATAACAAAGAAATGACAGGCTGGTTTCTCGTTAATGAGCACTGGAACAACAGGGCAGAATCAGTGGGAACACGGAGCAGTTCCACCCCAAATGTGGCTCCACTTAAGCGGTGAAAATGTGCCCAGTTCACAGTGCTGCTCCCACACTGGGAAGCCTCCATGGCCACCTCCAAAGCAGGGGAGAGAGATGAGACAGCCCTTGGGTTTCACAGGTTTCTGGATGAACCAAAAACTTGCAGGTAGAAAGCAAACACGGATTCAAAGTACAGAACCTGCTGCAAATGGGAAAACTGCTGATTTTGTATTACTTTTGATAAGAGGTAGGTGAGGTAACCTGAGCAGGTGGATCTCAGTTACTGTGGACCAACACAGTGGTCAGACCTTAGACTTTAAGCAGACCTTAAACTAATTAATTAATTATCATTAGGCTCTTGGAATCACTAGAGGGAGAAGCAAGCACAACTTAAACCAGGATGTTACATCTGGACAGGAAAACAACACCCAGTAGATGATGGCATGAAACATTTAAACATTAACTATAATATCTACACCACATGCAGCTTCTCAAGATGTTTTGCTGTCATCAGCTTACTAAAAGATAAAGATTTATTGGGCTATTACTGAAAAGGAAGCTAGACACTGCCAAATGGCACGGACAGTTAGATGACTACTTGCTGACATCTTTATTCATATATAAAACAACACAACTGAGTTGTGTTTTTTTTAACTACCATGCTTGAAGGGATCAACAAAGCAGTGCCTTATCACAGAGCACTTTTAAGTCCTTTTTAAACGATTCATGGGCTTGGGATAGTTGTTTTAATTGCGTGCATAGAGAATATTTTATTAGCACCCTGTGAACTTCTAGTGCTGACTAAAATAAGAGATAAGCAGTGCTGGCTGCAGATTGCCACAACAGTTTCTGAAGATGCTGAGGGACCATGCCATGGAACAGTGCTCCCTGGATATGTCACAAGGCCACTCTTACTCTGGTGCCATGTATCTTAGGAAAAAAATCTTTACTGTGAGGGTGGTGAGGCACTGGCACAGGCTGCCCCACATCTACCTGGAAATAGGTGATCTTTAAGGTCCCTTTCAACCCAAACCACTCTGTGATTCTGTGATTTAGGAACATTCCAAGTGCTAAAGAGACAAGGCTCTTTAAAGTTTTAAGACATACACCAATTCTAACTCTCCAAAGGTTGAGAATATTAAGGCTTAATATTCCGTGTCTACTTTTTGATCAGCTTTTAACAGCAATCTGAAAAGTTAATAGCAATAACACCAACAGCTTCTTTGAATAGTTTAAACATGGCTTCTAATACAGGAATTATCAAATAAATTGCTAGGATTATAGAATTATTTTTAGAACATATGTCAAAAAGATGACAAACCAAATGAACTTAATTATTCTGTTCCTTGTTGAAAACCATAGGAAAAGTGAGGCAAATCACGTACGACAGAACCCTGAAGTATTGCATGGCTTGATTCAAAACATTTACCCTGAAATTTAAAAAGGAGCCCAAGCCTGTAGAGCTGCTCTCCCAGAAAGCAGCAAGCCAGGGCTGTCCACTTTTTCTCTGACAGCTTGATCTACCGTTCCCCCTTTGTTACTCATTTTGAATTCAATTTAGCCTGCTACTTCTAATTAACCAGCACACACTTATTGCATTATTTGGCATTAAGCAGGCACACGTGTTCCTCCACCTCCTGCCAGTGTGAGAAGACAATACCCTGAAGGTGAACCAGGCTATTTGTTAGCAGTGCTGGGCTCTGGGAAGGGTCCAAGCAGGCTGATGGGAGCCCACAGGTGTGTGGTTTCAAATGCCTACAAAGTGCTCCATGCCCAAGTCTTCCTGAAATGTTACACTTCATAACCATCCTTTTACAGCAAGATTTATGCAGTGTTTTGAATATTTCTAATACTCTGGAGTCTGAGTGTCAGAAAATTCTATTTGTCAGGCTCGGTCACTGGACAGGTTGCTCTGCTCAGGGATCACATATAAACCCATTTGGGCACAGGCCATTATTTATCCTATACCAACTACTAAAAGCAGGTGTGATTTCAGCTTGTTTGCTCTGAATGTGAATTAGTGCAGTAGAATAAAGTTCCACCCACAACATAAGCTTGTTGCTTCAAGACTATCAATAAGGGAAAAACAAGAACAAGTTTTAATGACATGTTTATATTAAAAAATCAGCACCCTTTCACTATGACACATCTACAACAGAAAGTACAGTACAGATCTGAGATACATCCCACATATCCCTTGAAGAGGGGTTACAAATTCACAAAGACATAATATTGCTATGCAAGTGCTTATTAAAAGCAATAAAAAGAACAGAACGAACAATTTATGCTCTACAAGTCTGAGATTTGGTGTTTACTGCTGGAAATTGCTTTACAGAGTGTCAGAATTTAAAGTTTTGACCCTGCAAAAGAATTACTGGGCACAGTTGCAGCCCGTGCACGGAGCTGCTCTGTCAGCCACAGGTCAACCTGCAGGAAACGTCCTTCAAAAACTGGGGACTGAGAAGGTTTCTAGCCTAAATATAAAAATATTAACACAAGGATGGGAGGATGGAGGTTTCTTGGTCCACCAGTTCTGTCAGAGATTCTTCCTGAGCTTCACTTTGCTTTGGTAAGAAGCTGAATTCTAACAGAGTCACTGTTTGATCTGCAGTATGAAGCCACGATGGCTCCCAAATGTGTCTCTGCCTCTTCTGGGAAGGACATAAAGGTATTATTTCCATGTTTGTCCCGTTGGCAACTCCTGACACTATGCTGGTTATTACTTACACAAACAGAAACCTGCAGCCAATCAAAATAATATGGTTGGCAAGGAATCTGGGCAAACTTTAATAGCTATGGTTCTTCAACATAAAAAGGATAAAAGTAGAATAATAATTTTTGGCAGGGGAAGCGGGGAATTTTTAAAATTCTGATTGTTTTCCTATGAGGATAGTGTTAGTGAAGTCTAACTTAAAACATGTTGTTCTGGTTTCATGAATTCACAGTGAGCAGGATTCTGCTGGACCCACTGAGTTACACTCAACTCCTTTCCACTCAGGCTGAAGTTATCTGGAGTACACAAGGTAAGAGAGGGGGATTTGGCACGGAAACTGCATGGCTGAAATAATTCCAATGTCTTTCTGAAAGGAGTTATCTGCACATGCAAGTGTGTTACGGAGGAATACACAGAGCGCTCTCTTCAAGAAGTGTAATTAACTTCAGCCTCCTGGGAAATGGGGAGCCAGGAAAGGCCTTCACCAAGTGGAAGATGGACATCAATTTAACTAAAACCCCCATTTTTACTGGAGTTTTCGCTTTCACTTTCAACAAGCCCCAGTGCCATGGTCAGGACTGTATCAGCCTGACACTCTTTCACTGGAATCTGATGAAGCAAATAAGCAGAATTCTATTAATTTTAGTAGCAACTACATTCACTTGCCACACAACTGATCTACAGAAGAGCTGATTTAGTTGGTTTTCCACTAAAAAATTCCATCCTGCCTAATAAAGACTACTTTGCAAACAAAGAATTAGGTAAATGTAACAATCTGTAGTAAGGAGAAGAATCAAAACATATTAATGACATCACAAGCAAGTAACCTTCCTTAATTAATAGTTAATAATGTTAATAATGGCTCTTCTCAAAAACAAAATCCTGTAAACATTTTCTCTGCCTTGTGAAAAAAATGAGAACCAAGAGAAGACATTCCAAACCACCCCAATCAAAACTCATCTTTTAAAGTTTTTGAAATCTTTAGTGCTGATTTTTACTTTTATATTATTGTACTTTGTTCTGGAACAAAAAGTCATACAGACCCACAAATCAGAATGGTCTGTTTGATGGCACTGAAGTGAACTTCTTTCCCCAGGTAATAACATGAAGAAGCCAAGAAGCATTTTGAAGGAGGAATGAATAAAAAAGTCTATTGCACATGGAGTGCTTTGTATGAATTGGCATTTTTTGATTTAAAAAAAGATTTCCTGAAATATTTCCCAAAGCAGATCTGCTAGGGCCTCTAATTCATTGGCACAGGCTCAGTATCAGTCACTTAAAATATGTGTTTCATCATGTACCTAAAATTGTGACATTCTTTAAAAACACTTAATACAAAAATCTTTTATTTCCTTATACTACATATTTACAATCTATTATCAAGGTACTGTGGAAAATGTAAACAAGTATAACAGGTGTAAATAATATGGCTTGAGAAAGGTTTTCCCTTTGATTAGCTGCTCACATCAGACGTCAGTCTACAAAACTAAGAGGAAAAACAGTACATTTGATACATTTTGCTGTTTGACAGCATTGTAATGGTTTTATGCATGAGCTGCTGAGTAACCACACCAGTCTCTGGCATCTGTCTGTGAACTGCAATGTGGCCAGTGGAGGGTCACTGAGGTAATGGGGTGTCTTCAGGAGAAGACCAAGGCTGTAGTCAAATACCCCTTGGGGGTTGTGAGGGAGATGAAGCCAAACACTCCTCAGAGATTCACAGTGAAAGGATGAGAAGCAGTGGACCAAAGCTGAAACTTAGGGAATTGTGATTAGAAACTGGGGAAAAAAACCAGAAGAGCATGAAATCTTCAGCAGGACAGGTATTCAAAGAGACAGTGGCATGTCCATCCTTGGAGGTATTCAGAACTTAGCTCGAAGAGTCGTTGATCAACCCCACTTGACTCTGAAGTTGACCAAGTTTTGGAGGGAAGCTTGGACCTCCAGAGCTCTTCTACAAGTTTACTCACTTGGTGATCCTACAAAAAAATCTCAAGTACAAGGTGACACATTACCATTGTTGTTTGGCTCTGCAGTAAATACAGTTAGGATCAAAATATGTCAACTGCTCAATGTGTTCTTCTCCAGCAGTTGCTGTGATTATATCTCATTGTCTCATAGGAGATTTACCTTACTGGTTCCAGTTCAGTGAAAGTGCCCCAAATTCACATAATTGTAGGATCAGACCCAGGCCATCACACCTCCAAAAGAACATTTAAAATGTCACTGCCCTGCTGAGAGTCCCACACTTCTGACTAGTTCTGGGATCATAATTTTGTCACATTTACATTGAATGAACTTTCCAGTGACATTCACTGAGCTCTACCGAAGAAATTACAAGGGATCAGCATGAGCCCCAGTGATTTTCTGGCTGAAAGCACAGCTAGTTAATTAATTTTGACACATTCACAAATATTGTTACTTTCAATACCTATGAAGTGATGAATAACAACAAGAAGACTTCCATGAAGCTTGGGAAACACCTACCAGACCTGTGTTGGTTCCCATAGATCACAGTTTGAAATAAACTCCCAGGGGAGCAAGTGCCACTGGCTTTGGCCTGGACAGTTACTGATTGAGGTGAACCATGGGGGAAAGTTGTTACCTCACCTACTCATCCAATCTCCTGGATCCTACACCACCTACTCATCCAACCTCCTGGATCCTACACCACCAACTCATCACTTACCCAACCGCAACAACAAACATCCTTCAAAATCCTGAGTTACCATCAATTATTGTCATTTTGACTCTTGTAAGACCAAAATCTGTGTCGACCACAGTCCTGATGCCCTTTCATAAGTTCAGTTTTGATACAGTCAGACTCAGGTGGTTACTACATGGATTTTGTAACTCCTTACCTAAAGAGAGGTATACAGAGGTACTCTGGAATATTTTAGCCTGGTTAACTCAAAACACGAAAATACAGAACATAATTTCTTTATAATGACATAGTCCTATATCAAAGGAAAAGCTGTCTAAACAGACAATATAGCACCAAAATGTCTTTGTTCTATGAAGTTACCATCAGCAGCTGTTAAATGGTATCAGGACAGTTTTAGGATGGCTTGAATTAAAAAAAAAATGCACAATAAAAGCACAAAACCTGAAGATAAGCATCTCTCATTGCTTACTATTTGCTTTCTCCATTCAAGACAAACCCTTTTCTGCATTAGCAGATACTGTTTGCTGAGAACTGCTGCACAGTTTGACTTGACAAACCACTGAGAAACTTGTCTGATAAGATGTGAGAACACAGGATGCCAGGAGAGACTAACAGATGAGACCACACTCTTCAGAAGACAGATTCAGGCATAAGCAAGACACAGATAGAGACCTTCCAGTCAGTCACTCCACACTAGAAATGCAATAGATGTTCTTAAATAAATTAACAACTCATTGAGGACTGTGGCGAGTTCTTCTTCAGCTGCAAATTTAAAATCAGACTGCGTGCTTCTCTGGAACACACAAAGTTATTCAAAGAGGAATTAACTTGATGAATCCCACTAGTTTCTGTGCAATGTGATTTTTCAGTGAATCTGCAGAGGCTTCACAATCTGTGAAACATTCTTTAAACTTGGTGCTGGTTGTCAAGTGGGTTTAGAAAGTCCCTGATACGGAGTGTGGCTCATTCCATGGTGATGTGTTACACGCTGCTTATCCTGATACTCTTTGGAGCTGGCCTGATTAAAAACATGTCCAGGCTTTCAAGCAGTGAATTATATTAATATCAGAAAGAATGTCCAGAGTAGATTAATGGAGGGACGAGAGGCTAGGAATGAGTACATGAAACAGATTCAACTTTTTAAAAGGATCCAGCTACTAAATGGCCTCTGTAGTCTTCCATAAGAAGTGTGAATACTTCAGTACAATTCAAGCTGAATTGAATAACTGCTTTCATATCCAAATTCAAATACCGTCTGTGCATATAAAACAGTTCATTTATTAGTCCAAATGTTACTGTTGTAGAGCTCTTGGAAAAATACTCCCTCTTTCTTGAGTTTGTTCTTCATAAAAAGGAAGCCTTGGAGGGCCACCTAGAGAATTAAGTAGAAACATGGTTTCAGGTCCATATAATGTAATACTGAAATATTATAGAGATTATACAATTTACACTTAAATAATTCAATAAATGGTAGTCTTGAAAAGGTAGAGGAGGGAATTACAGCAGCCTCCTCACAGAGGCAGAGAGCAGGCAAAACACCTCTCAAACGGAAGGCTCCTAAAGTTTTTCCTGAACTAAAGGATGTATTGTGATTAGACTACAAGTGAGAGGAAACTTTCCCTCAGTTCTGTATTTCACTACAAAGAGAAACGATCCAAATCATCCCACGGGTGGACACTCCCATCCAAACGCTCCTTGACCACCACCATGGGCCATATGTGTTTTCTTCCACCCAGAAAGGCTGCCCAGCCCCAGCCTGCCTTACCTTCCCTGCAGGTTGGCCCCATCCACGGGGCTGGGCAGACGCAGTTCCCGTTGCGGGGATTGCACCGGGATTTGCTGCCGCACTGGCACCGCAGGGCGCAGCCGGGGCCGTACCGGTCTGACCTGCAGGCTGCAAGGACACAAGTGTTTGCAAGAGGGTGAATGCCTCCTGGGAGTCTCCCTCTTCTGTGGGATCAGGAAGCTCTTAGACACCTACATCTGTTGACATTAAAACATGACATTTTGGAAAGCACTGCAGTCTTCAAGTTTTGTCTACCACATGGTCTGCCCAAGCTGCAGCCCAGCTGTCCTGAAGAAGTTCCCAGAATGGAAATCATTACTGGTGTGAAAACAGGGGCTGACAGCCCAACAGAGAACATCTTGGGCTCTGCTCAGGAAAGTTACTGTCAGCATCCTGGATCCACACTATCTCCTGCCCCTGTCAGTGAGCGCCGGCCAAGAGCCTTCCCTGACAAAAACTGACATTGGAAATTAATCCATTTCATAGATACTCTTATGTCTTGCTCCCATTGCACAACTCTGTTGCCTCCTGGCAAATTAAACTCACAAAAAATCTCACTTCCAAACGCAAATATGTTTCATACCTAAGCATTTTTTATGCATCAGAGGAGAGGCAGGAAAGGAAAGTGAGCAGCAGGTCACAAGGCAGGGTGTGAAATACACTGCAAACAATAGCCCTCTCTCCCTCACCCCACTGGAAAACCCTGTGAGTAACCAGGGAATTTGCTTTCTCCCACGAACACCCTCGGGTAAATCAAGTCCTGCTGAGCCCTGCATCAGCTGCAGCCCCAGCACGTGGGAGAACTCGCCCCGTGCGCTCCCAGCTTGGCCTTTTCAATTAGGAAATGTTATGAGAAAAGGTCTCCTCAAACACCTCTGGACCTGATTTTAATTTATGTAATACCACATTTTCATGTTAATAACAATGTGTATTTAAGACATCTGTTTGAAAGTCTGCAATGTTAATTTACTACAGAAAAAGAACGCCCATAAAAGTCTGTTATATTCTCTCTCTCTTTTTTTTTTTTTTTAATTAACATTTTGCCTGTTTAATGGGTGCTTTACCAGAGTTCAAATTAAAATCAGGCCTTTTATCTTTATGGCTGCTGCACAGTCACAGCTGCTCACAGTTATATCACAGATGAACTGAGCCTAATTGAAAATAAAAATGCAAATAAAACCTACCCCATAACAGCTTTTCATGGATGGGGGCTACCCTAGCTGATTTAAGAATAATAAAAATGACTCGCAGAGTTTGCAAGAAGCAAAACCTCAATTCCCATTTTTGGTGCTGAGCTTCCCCCTTGCGTTCCACTTCTGCCTAAAATTCCACTGGAAAGGCTCGTGGAACAGTGCGCAGGCTGGGGGCTTCGTTTCCTGACCACAGGACAGTGCACTGAGGGAATCAAATGCTTTTCCATTTTACTTTTGCAGGCTGCACTAGCACTTGAGCTCGCAGCAATTACTTTGTATTAATAACAGCCTGCTTAAATCTATTCCTTGCCCTGTTCTAGAACAAAAGGAGAAATAATGTTCCCCCACTGCTTCTGGGGGTTCAGGAGGATTTTGGATCCTGGCGTGAAACTCCACAGTAGCACATGGATGTTCACTCCTTTGATCTTGTTTGTCAAAGCATCGGGATTGCAAATGTCTTCTTGCACTTAATGAAATGAACTGCAATTCCTTTTACTCCATGATCACCATAAATCTACTGCATCATAATCATAGAATTGTAGAATCCTAGAAAGGCCTGGATTAGAAGGGACCTTTAAACTCATCTGGTTCCAGCCATGGACACAGGACACTTCACCAGACCGGGCTGGTCCAAACCCCATCCAACCTGGCCTTGAACAATGATCAGAGTCACAACTGTGATCAGAGACTGGCTCAGGGATCTCACCTCCCACTGCTGCCTCTCAACCCTGCACCCACCCCTTCAGGGTACAGTGATGGGGCTGGTTTTCCCTACAGGAAAATTTTCTTAACTATTTTCATACCTTTGTTACAAAATCTGCTCTTATGGGCCAACATGCAGCCCAAGGGCCTGTGCTGCATAGGAGGGAATTAAATTTGGGTTAAAAGTTCCTGGGTTGCTGCTGAAGCCCACGGGCAGGCATAGGTGCTGCAGCTCCACTACCCTCATCCATAGGGATTCTGCCCTGCTTCCAGGGGAAGTAAATCCAGAGCTGGACACACTTTTGCATTGGTCTGAAAAGGGTCACAAATGCCCATGTGACAAAACACAGAAACTGGAACCCTTGGTGCCCAGCTGCAGCCTCTGGAGTCTCCCCCACTACATTTGCAAAACTTCTTAGTCTATTCTTCTCCAGCCCATATTCTCCAAAGCTCAAGGCAAATGACATTTTACAGCTGACCCACAACCTGTTTTCCTATCAGTGTATCAATTTAAATATTGATTAAATCAAGAGGTACAAGCCTGCTGATAAAGGTGTTGATAACCCCAAAGAGCAATTTTCTACAAACAATGTGTTCTTGAACACCAGCTAATGTCCTTTTACAGTTATTTTTAAATCAACAGGTCATAGTGGTTTAACTATACACAGTCCACCCCTTAAAAATATTACCCTTACCAATGTCACATTTGTCTCCAGTCTTCCCTGGTGGGCAAAGGCACTTCCCCGTCTCTGGATCACAGGGAGCATCTCCACAGTCGCATGGATGCTGGCACCTCTCACCAAACCAGCCCCTGTCACAGCCTGACAGCAAGACAAGAGAACCCTTCAGATGCACATTTGAATGGCAAGATGTGCATTAAATCCAGGTGAGTTTTCCCAGGATGTCTCAGAGGAAAGCTCATAAACCCTCTGCTGAAGTCAGTGCAAATGCCAAGCTTAATGAAGAATCAAACACAGTGGAATAGGCATAATATTTATATGAGCTCTCCTTCTGTCGGGTTCGTCTAATCCACTTTACCAAAGGTATCTGTAAATCTGTCCCAAAAATGTAACTGGCACTTATTTTCATTTTTAATTAGAACTCTCTAGAAGACCTCTCCATAACACTCAACAGGTCTGACATGCACCTATTTAATAATCTTATTTGGAGTTTTAGAAGCAAATTTAGAATCAGTAAAAGGGACTTATTTTTAATAAATGACATGTGGAACTCATTGCTGCAAGACAGTGTGGAGACCAGGACTTTCACTGTATTAATCGGAACCAGGTTAGTTAATTTATAAGGGAATGAGAACACCCAGCTGTATAACAGGAAAACTGTCCCAAATTCAATGTTTCAGGATATTCATTAAGCTCAAAATATGGAAGAAGTGGCTCCTAACAAACAAATATTTGAGTAATTATATGCGACTTTTTGAGTTCTGTTTTTGTTTTGGTGGATTTTGGTTGCTTTTTTCTTCCCCATCAGAGGAGTGACAGTACCTCTTTCACAGTGGACACCGTGATAACCCAAAGGACAAAGGCACTGCCCTGTCACTGCATCACAGCTCGCTCCATTTTTACAGGCACAGGCCTGAAGACAGCCCAGCCCATAAAATCCAAGGGGGCACCCTGAAAAATTAAAGAGAAGAAAGTTCATGAAGAAAATCATATACACCATTAAAATCCTCTGTATTCTCAGTGACATTCCCGGGCAGCCAACAGAAAATTATATTTATCCTTAACTCTGATAATGTCATAGGCTTTTAAACTTGTGCCACCCAACATCAGAGATATGCAAGATCTAGAAGCAGACAGGTGATCTGAGACACCCCAAAAATTTTAACTGAACCAGGGAGGTGTTTCCTGGCTACTCTGAAGTCCCAAACCCATCACAATTACCCCGAGTGCCTCCACTTACTGTGCTCGCAGGAGTGGCCGTAGTAGCCCTCGGGGCACTGGCAGCAGCCTGTGAACCTGTCACAGGTGCCATTGTGCTGGCACAGGCAGTCCAAGGAGCAGCCAGACCCATACTTCCCTGGGAGGCATTCTGCTGGCAGGACATGGACAGAAAAACAGACAAACAATCAAACAAACAATCACTGACCTCACCCAGAAAAGTGCGTATGTGACAGATTGCATTGCTGAGAGATGATGCCCGGAAAGTAATTTGCAGATCCAAGAATACTTGTTATGAAGACAAAGCATTTCTGCACAACTATGATGCAGTTACATACTTTGGTGAGAAATCTTTTATATTATATAGATGTTTGAACAGCAATTTCTCATACTTTTAATAGTCTCCCTTTTTTAATTTGTCTCTGCACAAACTCAATGTTGAACCCTGTAGTGAATGGCATAAATTATTTTTTTTTCCTTTATCTACAGCAATATTTTCTTTTAGGCACTTAAAAGGTGTGAAAGAAAACACGAAGCTTTTCCTCCTCTGCATTATCATTGGAGTTCACACTATTCGAATTCCTAAGAAAACCAGGAGGATCTTTTTCACACATAGCAACAGTCTTTCCATGTATAATGAGATATCTGCTTTTACAGAACGAAACACGTCTCAAATTACTGAAAGCCAAGTCATGCAAAAGGGACTGTGCCAATATAATTAACCTCAGCATCATCTCTGAATAAGTTAACTTCCCACTGCTGGGATAATTTGAATCTGCGCAGATGAACTTAAACGAGCACGGCTGACCAAATAATCAGATTGGGTATACTGTAAATGCCAGACGAGATCTTTCAGGAACGTCGTATCTAATCACTATTAAAAGGATGCCTGATTAGCTGTCTTTGATTTCCAGTCAAAATATGCTCAAATCCACACTGCTGTGGAGATCAAGACTTGATTTTCCAATAATTTCACTCTCTGTCAAAAGATAAACAGTGAAGCTCTTTCTAGTGACACAACACACAGTCCCTTATACAATGTGTGCATGTCTGTCCCCCACGCTCCACCCCAGAGATGTTTTATCTCTAAGATCCACCCACAATCCACTACTCCATGTGGGAACACCTGCAGAACCCTACTGAGATCTGGCAACCCCAATGCAGCCCATGGGTGACTACAGAGATTTTGAGGAACAAGCAGAGATGAACACAGGTGGCCTTTACAAAGCCAGGTTGGCCAGTTATTGGTTAACTGCAAATGTTTTAGTGCCTGTCCACAGAGAAGATTCACTGTCCACTGAATACTCACAGGATTCACACTGTGAGTAGCTACATCCTTCCTCCCTGCTCCTCCTCTGCACACAGATCCAGAGGGCGTCTCTGAGTCTCCTCCGGTGCAAAGTGAAACATCTGCATCCCAGAATGCTGCCCAAAAGTGTCATTTCTGCATTACACTTTCATACAAGGACACTCTCCTGTAACAACCAGTTCTCAGTAAAGAAAAATATGAAGTTTGAGGTGGATATTCTACAGGTGTCAGGGAGAGAAGTGCTGTAAATGAGGGCCTGGGAGGGTGTTGGGGAGCTTGAACCATGGCAGTTATGATCTAACAATGTCTTCTGTCTTGAATGTGAACTCAGAACTAACAATTTATATTTCATACCAGTAAACTCCTGGTTTCCTGAATATTTAAGGCCATAACCATACAGATATCTCTTATCTAAAGAGTGAAATGGAAACACAGAAATGTAGAATGATTTTTGGGAGATGGACAGAAGGACAGATGTGGGGAGACTCCACTCCAGGCTGGCAAGAAGGTTTGTGGAGTGAAAACTGAACTTATTCTGTTAGTGTGCTTTGTCCTGTGTAAGGGAGAGCTGTCATGGAGAAGTAAGGGTGAGATAGCAGGACAATCTCAATTGTTTTGGACAGATGTTGTCAGAACATCTGGCAAGTCAATACATTGGAAGTTCAACTCCAGTCCAGGGTCAAATGGAAGAGAAGAACATAAGTGAGGAGGAAGACTTAAATTTCTGCAGCTCTGAGGTTCACATGGAAGAAGACAAAACCCAACATCCCCATGAACAAAAGAACACAAAAGCTGGACAGGAGAAGAAATAAGGGAGTGAAAAAAATTAAGGGCCTGTGCAAGGGAACTGATGAGCAGGACTCCTGAGGAAACTGTGTTTGAAAAAAGACCTGAAGCTCTAACCAGGGGCAGTTCTGAAACGGTCCTTGTCTGTGGCTGTCTGGGGACACTGCAAATCCCTACTTGAGTGTACAAATCCACTGCCATCAAAGCAGGAAATCACCTTTCTCACAGGATCTTCCTGTCCAGCCGAGCCCGCAGGTGCACTTGCCATCCACGTGGTCACAGATGCCACCGTTCTGACAGGCACATGTCAGGTGGCAGTTGGGGCCATATTGTCCCTGGGGACACACTACAGAGAATTAACAAAGTTTGAAAAAACCCAAAAATTAGCACCCCAAGAAAAGGATGAAGGTTACAGGGAATAAATACACAGAGTATCCCAAGTGACTGGTGTCTCCCCAGGGTGGTGGCACACTACTCCATGATTGTTACCAGTTTCACACAAACACTTTGTCCTGACACATCTCCCCAGCTTCCTGGAGAACCCAGTGCCCTGGCACCAAGGGTGACAGGGAGATGTGGGTACGATTAGGCTGGGTGATGGAGCAGAGAGGGACAGAGGCTGAGCACACCAAACTGCAGCGTTATCGAGCAGAAGCACTGGGAAATGTGGCTGTGAACAATGCTTGGCACTGAGTTCTGTTTGCTGGGTGTTTGAAGTGTGTCACCACTGGCGAGGTGACCTGGGGTCCCGCTTTGTTACCTTGCTGACAGGCAGGTCCCGTGTGCCCGGGGGGACAGGTGCACTTGCCGGTCCGTGGGTCACACTGACCCTTGCCACAGGCACAGAACTGGGCACAGTCCTTCCCAAATCGGCTTTCAGGGCAAGCTGAAGGGAACACAGGCTTTTGTTAAATACAGAGTATCCAATGCCAGTTTTCATTTTCAACATGAGCACTATCTTACAGGTAGAGCTGGCTTTGATTTCATTCTACCTGATGTGCTTCAAAGCAACAGCTATGAACCCAAAACCCATCCCAAGACATGACTGCTTCATCCTCCAAGACTGGAGGTTATAAATAAAATCAATGATTTGACATGGAAAATTTATTGGCTTTCCTATCAAAAAGGTGAGTGTATGACTGAAATATCAGCTGCTCATCCTTCCAGATAAAAACATCTTTCCTTCCTTAGTATTGATGCTGCCCAGCTCTGAAGAGCAAAGCTACAGGTTACTAAATACTCAAACATTGCCTTTCTGTGATTAAGCTGAAGAGAACTTCACAGCGATCAGAGCTTTGGAAGCAGCACAGAAATTCAGCCACACCATTTAGCTCTGAAACAGAGAAGCAACAGTAGGGTTGCCATGGAGTCTTTACCAGTTTTGCCATGACAAAACTTGATCTTTTTCCCATTTATTGAAACTAATGGCACCATAGTGTGAAGCAAAATATTGAGATAATTTCTCAACCTCGAAATTTTGGACAGGAAGAAGGAACTTAAGCAATTCATGCTGAGCTGGCTCTAGAAATAAATTTGGGCAAGCAGGTTGTAATCCTGGGATGAGTGTCCTTGCTTCTATGCATGCAGAAGAGAGGAAAAATATTTTGCAAGAGATTTTTTACAAAGCTGGAATCCTGATTTACAATTCAAGGAAGAGGTAGCTGGGATCTGTCTGTTTTTCTAGTGACAAGCTCTTATGCAAATGATTCTCTTTGCTGTGTTTTGACAGGAGCAGAACATGAATGCTGGCTTACTTCTGCTGCAGTTGGCTCCGATGAATCCGGGAGCGCAATCACACGTTCCCGACGCAGGGTCACAGTGGCCTCCGTTCATGCATTTACAGGGATTCTGGCAGTTTGAACCATAAGTACCTTTTGGACACCCTGTTTTACAAGGAAAAAAACCAGCAATTAGGTTATGTTGCTACTGGGCCTGCTGCATTTCATGTCATACGGACTTTGTTGCTTTCAATCAAAGTTAGATTTTCATTTTCCAGGGTTATTATTGTCTAGAGGGTCAGGAGTAGACACTGATAAGCAGATGGGCTACCTCGGGCAATATGGCCCTTGGGGAAGCACTGACTTGTGAAGTCAAACCCCTGGAGAGCTGGACCAAGAGCTGCTGCTGAGTCTGGTCCCACTGCTCCTGGCTCTGTGCTCCTCCCATTCCCCATATGTGACAGTAGCAAGAAACGAAAATGAAAAGCAAGTCCAGTTCTACAGAGGTTTTCCTCTTGGGATTTCTGTTCCAAATGAACCTGTTCCCTCTTTCTCTCCTACTGAGAAGGAGAGATAGGGCCATTCCCCTTCTTCCTTTGGGCAACAGCAGCTGCCTGGTTTGTCCAAGACAGTGAGAAGCTGTGAGCCTCTTTTAGCAGATACTGTATTGATACTGGGGCAGGTCACATCTGTTAAAAATTTGTAACTTAGAGAAAGTTTGTTTCCTCTAAAGCCTATTAATTCCCTGCAAACTGGAGCTAGCATTGTATGTGGCTGCTGAGAGAGGTTGTGAAGTCCCCATCCCTGGAAGTGTCCAAAGCCAGGCAGGACAGGGCTTGGAGCAACCTGGGATAGTGGAAAGTGTCCCTGCCCAGGGCAGGGGGTGGAACCATATGAGCTTTAAGGTCCCTTCCATCCCTGTGGATGGAAGACCACAAAAATATGCACATGACAGGAACACAGAATTTCAGAGGACACTTTCTCAGGAGATAGATACAGGAGGAAGATTATTTAAATGCCAAGCCAGAAAATTCTCTGAGGGAAGAAACAAAGCAGCTCTATTTTGTAAGAACCAGAAGAATCATCACACCTAGACAGGTGGCTGAGCCAGTGTTACATGGCAACAAAGCTGTCTATGAGGAGGCTTTCCAGGGGGTAGTGAGGATTTCTGGTTTCTTTTTGGGCAGCTAATGTTGAAGGAGCATTGAACAGAAGATTAGGAAGATGTGAATGCATTTTCCAGGCTTAGCTTACATCTTCAAGATGCTCTTTAGAACGATGGAGGTTGGAACTGAGGGAAAGAGCTGGGCAGAGCTGCTGGGCATAGGCACCATTGAACTTCCAGTGTGCCACCACCGAGCTCTGGAGATGCTGGTCATTCTCCTAGTTTTCCAGTGTACTGGAAGAAGAAGCAGCTGGTGCTTCAGCAGCATGATCATCATCCAACAGTTCCACTAGTGCTACTACCTCCAAAAGTCATTTCTTTGCTCTCCCCTTCCTTCTATTCCCTTGCAAAGGAAAAGTCTATGGCTACTTTGGAAACCTGGTTGAATATATATTCACACGTCTCCAAGCAACAGATCCCTTGCAATCTGTGCATAAATAACTTCATGTATTTTCTCTTTACTAAAGGCACAAAAGCATGGCCTGAGTGGCTGGAGAAACCTCTGGATTTTCTAAACTATTCAATAGCAAGGGAGAGCTTATGGGGAAGCTTTGAAGGGGTGCCTTTTAAAATAAAACTGAACGTTGGCTTCTGCTCAAACCAGGATAGCAGATCATCAGCACTAAACAGATACACACTTTGATAGCATGCAGATACTCTCCCCTGCCCTTCTCGACCACAGATTCTTCTCAATGAACACTCTGTCATCAGTGCTTCCATCTGTCAGGATACAAAATCTGTTTCATGTGCAAGCCCTGGCATCAAGGAGTGAGCCCTGCAACAGCTATTCCATTCCCACCAAGACTTGAAGTTAAGGACATATCCAGATTCAATGATTTTATTTTACTGGACTCTATGTGAGGTTCTCTTCTCCTTCTCCCTTTCTTTTTGGTCATCATTTGGCTTTTCTCCTTTTTTTTTTTTAATTCTGTCCCCCACATTCCCAAACATGTTGCTTCTCCCTGGCAAAGCTTTCAGAGCTAGTCCTTGGCTCAAGGCTAGCAATAGTTGCTCCATTACTGAAAGGGATGCAGTAATTCCCTCCCTACCAAATTATTTACCCTTGCAGTATTTCCTGTATTTTGGTTCAAGAAAGAGAAGCACAAGCAGGGCAAGTTCAGCTGCTGCAACATGCACATGATTAATAACAAGGCCACCTCATCTGTTAGTACTTTGCAGAAGAATTTTGATGCAGATAACAAGGGCAATTTGCATCATGTCCCACCATTTCAGTAGGCTCTGTCTTTGTAAAGAGGGCTATTCTTGCACCACCAGTTATCTCATAAAGACATTTTCTAATTTAACAGTTTCCTGTGCTTCTGACTTATGTTTTTCTGCGAACAAAAGAGTGGCAGCCAGATTTCCACCTCATTTCCTGATTCTCCTTCTGGTTTGAGTGGGTTTGCCATGACCAAGAGCTCCTAAATCTTTTCACAGCAATTGCACACACTGAGGCTTTTCTGACCATTGCTATTAATTGCATTGTCAAATAATCCCTTCTGACACATCCTGTCACATACAGCTTGAAGGTGAAGCTGGTGAGGCCTTTCTGGCTCTGAGTGCTCCCAGCCCAGTCAGTGTCACAGCCATGTAACAACTTTTTTTTTTTTTTTTTTTTTTTTTTTAAATCATTACACCACCACTTACTGCTTTTTATTCATTTTAACAAGCAGATCTGCCTATCCACCGAGTTATGGACAAGTGATGGGAACCTTATTGCTAGTTTGTCTGCTTCCTCCAGATCCTGCCAAGAGACTGTTTCAGCTCTTCACTCCAAAATTTGAGAACATGAAAGCCTCGTTGCTCTTGGCTCCTGGAAATTTGACTTCCCAGCCAACTACACCTTTTATAGATGCTTTCTTGAACCTTTTTTCGCTGTACTATAAATACAGCAACAGTTGCCAGAAACTGTTTCCAGCAGCATCCAACCACATGTTGACTGGACCAAAGCCCATTTCACGTGTTTGGGAGCGGCTCCCCGTGCTGGTTTTAATATTCTACCGAAAGCTTCTTCATGCTGGAGCAGCCCCAGTTTTCCCTGTAGTGAGGACAGCAGGAACGTGGAGTATTCCCACCAAAGTCACGCGAGCTATCCTTGGTTTTCAGTCAGCCACCTCAGAATCAGGCCCACAAACTCTCCCTCCACTGACCTAAATGTAAAAATAATTCACATTTAACTGTTTCCCTTCTATTTTTATGTCTGCCTATGCAGTGCTCAAAGTGGCACAGGGGACAACAGGAAAAACACCAACATAGATGAGTACTTTTCTCACTCTCTGAACTTCCACCATTCCATTATTTCTCCAACAGATGTTTAAAAAAACTGTGTTTAAGTGAGAATTTGCTGTGCAAGACATGGCGTATTTTTGCAATCTGTGAGAATGTAGCACAATGAAATCTCATTTCCAGTACCCTATAGATTTAATCCCAGCTACACAGAAATCCATGGCAAAATCCCCTCTGAATGCAGCATAACACATATTTTATTTTGCAATGAATCTTTTTATATCTTTTCTACCAGAACTTCAATGTAATTGTTAATGTTTTAAACTTTAAAATTCTGAAATAAAATCTTAAGTATCTAAGTAGTTCGAGGACATTTACTGTAACTACAGAGATTTAGTGCTACACACACAGGTAATGACTACTGAGAAATTGCTACATAAAAGTAATAGACTGACCATGATTAAGTCTTTTAAAATGATACTGTTAAATAGTTGATCTCCACTACTGCTCTACTATAACATTTATTATAATCTAATGTATAATGGATCCAGATGGCTCCAGTCTCGATGTTGAAGGCCAGATTTCGATCTCACTTACAGCAAAAACTGATGTACAAAGGAGGACAGAATCAATCCTTTATATTTTATTTATAGTTTATATTTTAAAGAATAACTTGTGGTGATGCTGTGGCAATACAAATGTCCATCTCTAAAATTAGTCTTCTTCCTATTTCTGCTCAAGGAATAAAGCACAGGTTTAACCCTTACTAGAGCTGCATATGTTACAGCTGGGTTTTGTATCCAAATTGTCTCCCAAAAAAGCAATTAAGGCAAACAGAGCTGTGCTGGATTCCCAAGAAAGGAAAATCTGTGTTTGCCAAAGAGAGAAAGACTGAGCACGAAAGACAACAGCTTTTTTTTTTTCTTCTCCTCAAAATGAGCCTATTACAAACCATGGAATAAAACGAAAATTAAAGTTGTAAATAAAAAGGTAATTAACTGTCTCCTTTATTGGCTGCTTTGGTATATGTTTCTTATCAGTTGCCACATTCCACCAGAAACAACTTTACAGACGTCCTAAAATACCAGCATGAGCCATGTGGATCTGGGAATATTTTTTATGATGGAGCATTGGGCCAGTTGGCATTTTGTCCTCTACACCAGCCACCATTTTTCAATCCAGAGTAACAGTTGGTTTAATTTGATTGTTCCTCAGAAGGCTCTACAACTGAAAGGACTTTATGAATCACTTAGATTTATGGCCAATTTCAGCTTGTTGTTTTCTCATAACCATTTGTCCTTACTTGAGCACGCAGAGGTTTCGGGAAGTATTTTGGACTTGGTATTTGGAAATGAGAGAGGCAATATCCAGGTGTAGCTGAGAGATGTAAATGCAGGGAATGATCTTTATATTCTTTAGTGTGGTTGTGACATGAAACTGGAAAGAATTTAGCTAGTAAATCTGGAGGGTTTAAAAATTAATTGAAAAGTTTTAATTACTTACATTTTTGAAATAAAAATTTTAATGAATTTAAAAAATTTAAAATTAATTCCTTGCAATAATACCGCTATTTTTTTCAGTGTAAATTAACCCACCCTACACTTACTTCTTATACTATAACTTATTTTTAATGCTGTAACTTGCTTTTATGCTATAATTAACCTCTACTTCTCTCAGGCACCGCTGTACTGACACAGATGAACCCAGAGCACCAGTAGATGCTCCTGGAGGACTCTGTACTCTGTTGGAAAAGCAGCAGCCCCCAGGAATACTCACGGAGGTGGCAGTGAGGCCCATGGTACCCCGGGCTGCAGGAGCAGTGGCCGGTGACTGGGTGACATTCCTGATTCTCAGCAGAGCACTGACACACTCCCTTACAGTCCTGCCCATACGTGCCTGGTGGACAAGCTTTGGGAAGAAGAAATGTAAACCAAAAAATTAAATTTGTCTTGGTAAATATAGCACTCAAACAAAGAGCGGGCTGAAATTTATTAAATAAAATCCCTGCCTACGGAACGACGCTCTCCTCCGGGACTTTGGATTTATTACATTTACTTGGGGGTTACTTGACTGCTTGATTTTGTTTTGTTCAGTCGATTTGTGCCCAACTGTCAAGGGCCAGATACAATTTTCTTGTCACTAGAAAAAAATCATAGGGAAATGTCAGGTAAAATTGACTAAAATAACAGTGTAATTCCCAAGGGACCAGGCGCGTGGATAAAGACATTCTACCTTTAGCACAGAGTTTAAACTTGCAAAGCTGCTGCGGCATCAACATCTCCACAGGTTTCATTCTGCCTGTTGACAGCCACATTGCCTGCAGGTCTTGGACCTTCCACATCAAATTCTTACATCTCATTTCCATTAACCTGCCCGGGTTGTGGGTCAGGATTTAGAGTCCCTTGGTGGAGGATATGGGACACCGATGTCAATTCTTTTCAATTCAATTTATTGCTGGTTTTCCTTTCGCTCAAGTGGGGCTCAGGCAAAGCTTTGTGAGGAGGAACAAAGTCAGGGTGTTGCAGCTGGGGTCCGAGCAGGAGCCTGCTTCCAAAGCCAGTCCTGGGGGACCAAACTCCATGCTGAAGAAAAGGCAGTCAACATCCTTTCCATGAGCTCTGAGAGCAGGAATAGATGATCTCTCACGGGGACAAGGCCAACAAAAGCTGAGCTGCTGCTTTACTGACAATACAGCTGTGGGCAAGGGCTGTGATCCACTGGCACCTCCTCAGCCTATTTGGGTCCAGTTTAGCCCCCAGCTGTTCCCTGCCAGTACAACAGCTGCAAAAATAGAGAGGGCAAACGCCATCAGCCCCAACCGTGCCTGGCACAGAGCTCAGAGCTGGCCAAAGCACTGGGTTGTGGGACAAGCAGCCCTTGGCCACCATCCCTCCTGTCAGGCTGTTCTCTCCTCCCTCTACAGACATCCTATCTCCATTTTTTTATTTTAGAAATTAATTTCTTAATTAACTGACAAGGAAGTATCTGTGGTAACAAACTTACTCTTCTCGCAGCCATGGCCAGTGAATCCAGGGGGACATCCGCACGCTCCCGTCAGGTGGTGGCAGGGCCTTTCCGCGGGACAGCGGCACCGCTGCGCACAGCCTGCGCCGAAGCGGCCCGGCAGGCAAGCTGCATGGGGACACCAAGCCTTGTGAGGCACAGGGCAGTGCCAGCAGGATGGGACAAAGCCACCCCCCTCTAATGGACCCACTGCACCCGTGAACACCTCCAGACCAACTCTGTGTAACAAATATCCAGCTGCCAGCTGTGGATTTGGGAGGAATGCACGCACCAACCCGAGCTGCCCGCCTTCCCTCACTCACGTTTGTCACAGTGCCTCCCTCGCCATCCCCTCTCGCAGTGACACGCTCCAGTCTGGGGGTGGCAGGGCCAGCCGTGGGCGCAGTCGCAGCGCTCCTCGCACCGCTTGCCGAAAAATCCCGGTGGGCAGGCTGGGGGGAAGCAGAGAGAGCACCAGTTCTACCTGGAAAGCATCCACCACTGGCAATCAGGCAACATGCCTCTTGCCCGTGGTGATGTATATTTAGCAGATTCCATAGCCAGAAGTTAACATTGAAAGAGAAGATATTAAAAATATTGAAAGTATTCAACGTTGGCTGTGCACAAAGCTTCACAGGAAAGTTTGTAAAGACGTAGTCACAGCCTGGAGTACAAATACAGATGGGGTCTTCAGAGGGGATGATGCTGTTTGCTTTGACACAACTGTGCACAAAGGGACAGCTGTTTGAGCAGTGGAACGCTCTGTGACCACAGACTGTTCCACCTTCCAGGTCCCTGCAAAGTAACCAAGGAGAAAGGGAGGTGGGCACTGCAAAGGCTGTACAGGTCACACTTGTGGCTGAGGCTTTGTGAGCCCTCGGAGACCTCAGAAAGCTGCTTGTGTTTGCTAAAGTCACAGCACCTCAGTGGTTGAGCCGAAAAGCATGTTTCAAGTCACCTGTGTAAGAGATTTAGTCCCTATTTCAGCGGTTTAGATGGCTCTAAACGTGAAACAGCTACGTCAAATCTGGGTCACGTGCAAGATCTGTAAATCTGAACCATCACAGTCCAGTCTGCTGAGCTTCCCACAGCGACTCAGTAGCAGGTGACTGATCTGGCAAATTCTCCTTAAAACTCCCTCGCTTTCATATGTTCTTCCTTGTGTGCATAAGGTAGAGAAATACCTTCCTTTTCTTAGCAGGCAGGGAACAGAGGTAGGAGGAAATAAAACGATTTGCACAAGGGCATGGTTGGGCAGAGACCTGCCTTGGGGCTGAGACAAGGTGAGTGGGCACAAATCCTGATTGGCCTACAGAATATTGGAAAATTACGACACAAAATAGAAAGTACTTCACACTGTGGAGGCAGAAATGGCTGGTGGTGAAAATGAAGTGGTTGCAGTAGGAGCTGCCCTTACCAACATCACAGCGGTGCCCGGTCCAGCCGGCGCGGCAGACGCACGTCCCCGAGGGCTGGTCACACACCCCGTGCTGGCAGCTGCAGTTCCGCTCACAGCCCTCACCGAGCTGCCCATCCCCACACTCTGAAATGGGATGGGGGAGACTGAGGGGGTGTCAGGCTGCAGCAACCCCAGGAGGAACTCCCTTATGCCTCTGCAATATGGTGAGACACCTAAACTGGGCCTAAAAAACCTTCAGTGGAAGAAATTTTGAAGCCTTCCTTGACAAAATTCTCTAGAAATACATCATTTTCCTCTTTAAGGATTTATTTTTTTTCTCCTTGAATGGAATTCATTACCTATCTTCCCTGTTCCCAGGGGACAGAGAATGGCTTATTGCTCTCTATCCAACAAGTTTCAAGCACTATGGTATATTCAAGAACCAGTATCATGTCTCCCCTCACTCTTATCTCTGATTAAACAAACCCAACTTTTTCAACCTCTCCCCCCCTGGTGTTTTCCATCCTTCTGTCTCCTTTTTTCCCCAGGTTGTCTCAAACCAGACCCCACCACAAACGAATTTCCTTGCAGAGCAATTGAACCGAGGTGCTGGAGGGGTGCAGGACGTGGTGAGACTCACCCAGCTCACAGGCTGTCCCTGTCCAGCCTGGGGGACAGAGGCACTGGCCACTCACAGGGTCACAGGTGGCCTGGCCGTGGCAGAGGCAGCGCTGCAGGCAGTTTGCTCCGTACCACCCGGGAGGACAGGCTGTGAGGGGAGGCAGGAAAAACCTTCCATTAGGAAGTGCAGGGGCAGGATGCAGGTTCAACACCACCTCTCCCAGCTTACAGCCCTCTTCACCCAGGAAGATACAGTGGGAGTTACAACCAAGTGGAAATGGGGATAAAAATGATAAGGAATTACTTAGGCCAGTGTAAAAATTGTCTGGGAACAAAGCGGATGATGAACTGAATTAGCTGTGTCCCACCAAATAACCCTGACATTTTCTGTTTGTACCTACAAACAACATTTTTTTGGTTCCTTCCAGCTTTCTCAACACTGAGAAGTGCAGCTCTTCATTTCCCTACACTCAGAACTTCTTTGTACTGTCCTCTTAAAATCACAGCTCCTTCTCTGACTAATCCTGCTGCCCACAGCTGGCTGATGACGTTTCACAGTTTACCTGATTTTAATTAAGCAGGTTTATTAACTTCCATCACAACCAGTTCCTATGGATAGAATCTAATTTTCTGGCACCAAACCCACACATGTCTGCCACATGCCAGAGTGACACCTCTTTAAGATGGTAACAGGAACAAGCCCTCACTCTGCAAAAGCACAGGCACCAGAGGATGGCTTCCCCAGCCTCACACAATCATTCTAACTCCTTATTTCAAAAAGAAAAGAAATCCCCAAACATGTATTTAAAGAAAAAAGGTGTGTTTAAAACAGCTTTTGTAACTTTTGGTTTTGTATTTGAGGCCTTTGGACAAAACAGAAAAATTTAGGTCATATCACACATGTCATCAAGAACGGTTTGGTGCCTTCCCAAGTTTTAAATCCTTTGTGGAAAGGCCTCTTCATAGCAGGTTTTAAAGGGGGATATGCTCAATTTATGTATCACTTTACTTCTGCCAGCTTTCATCCCCTTTCCCTAATGATCCTTCTCAGGATGCTAAAGGACAGCCACTCAGTGGAGGTGCTGACTCCAAAGCCCAGCTCACCCAAGAGCATCCACAGCAGCATTCCCAGCTCCACAGTGCTGCTGACAGCCCAGGGACTTCATGGGGAAGGCACAAACCAAGGAGCCTTATGGAATGGGGACAGACTTTTTCTAGGGGCTGAGATGCAGGAAATTAGGATGTGTAACACAAGCCACAGTGCAGCCTTTCTTTGCCAGCCCCCTTTAAGGCTCTGTGGGGTTGGGCTTGTGTTTGAGTCACATGTATGGGTCTGATTGCCAGGGCTGGAAGGCTCAATGCCTTTCACATGTTCTGGATTTAGGCTCTGTCTGGAACCACGCAAGGTAATGCCGAGGATCAGTCGGGTGTATGGGATGGTAAAGCCGGCCATAGAAAAGAAACAGAACTTCATTTCAGCCCCATAATTGGGAGTTTTATAGACCTTTTCTCCCTTCATTAGCCTTCAAAATCAGCTCTCTTTCCAGTTTATGACTGTTTGAGCCCCCTCTGCCCCATGCACACCAGGATCCTCCCCCCAGCCCCGGCAAGGTGGTGTCATGGATTTATTTAATGGACCAATTCACGTCACTGCGGATACAAACCCAATGACAACACAGGGCAATGAGCTGAGAGGTAAAATACAATGAGTTTTCCCCAAACAGAGGTTTTATTTTTCCTCTCTATAATCCACTGGCAGGGGTCTGAATTTCTGATTGTACCTTCCTGGCAGGTGGCTCCTTTCCAGCCCGAGCTACAGAGGCACGTCCCGGTTACGTGGTGACAGAGAGCTCCGTTGTGACAGTGACAAGTGCTGTTGCAGCCCGGCCCGTAGCTGTTCCCCTGGCAGGCTGCAAAGAGACAATTCCATAAACCCATCAGGAAGCATCCAGGGAGGCACTGCTCAGAGCACACGCGAGACACAACCCAGCGCCAGGGAATCAGGTTGGAGCTGTGCTCCAACAATACTTTTCATATCAGAAGGGTGTCTAAGTCCTTATAAAATCATAAAATGATTAAGGTTGGAAAAGATCTCCAAGATCATCAGTCCAACCTTTGGTCTAATACCACCACAACCCCTAAACCAAATCATTATACTAATTTTTTGAACACTTCAAGGAGTAGTGACTTCACCATTCCTGGAAATTAAAAAAATATATATACACACATATATAAAACCATATACTAACCATGTCTGACTCTAGATAGAGTAATAGAATCATTTAGGTTTGAAAAGACCTTTAAGATCACCAAGTCCAATCATCAACTCAGAACTGCCAAGTCCACCACAGTATCAGCCAATACATTAACTGCAAAAGGTATTTCAAAAAGAAATTCTGCAAATTAAGATCACAAAGTGAAACTGCTCTGCAACACTCACAGTTTGGAAATAAAGTGTCCTATGAAAGCCTAACATCATAATGTGGCTTAAAAATATGTATCCAGCACCTTCTGAAGAGACTTTTATGGAGGGGCTGGATCACTGGGGATGATGGATGAGCTGTCATCCCCTGCTCTGTGGAATGTCTTTGTGCTAAACTAATGGTCCAGCAGAACCACCAGCCTGACAGCCCGGGTATTTATTTGCATCCTGGTCAGAGAACTGACAACTTCATTGTTCTCAGTGTTCATTTTTCACAGCTGGATGCCTCTGCTCACCCAGACTCTCATTCTTTGGTCAGAGAGGGGTGATATTTTCAATGAGTTTGGTTAAGCAGCTGGCTCCCAGGTGAAAACTTCACGCAGTCATCCCGCGAGCAAACGCTCGGCTTTCAGTGCTGCTGCCCGTGAAAAATGGCAGTGATAAAACTTCTGCAGTCTCCATTGCATTGGAGATTTGGATAGCTTTAAATGGTGGAAAACAGATAGTATTGCTACCCTGTTCAGATATCACCCAAAAATAATACAAAGTGAGTTGATGCAGCTGGATCATCTCCTTGCACTATTTTTATCCTGCATTGCAGGGGCTCCTGTCAGAGCCTCTCATCCCTGCAAACTTCTGGCATGCACTGGAGAGGCAAAAAAAGCCCAGATCTCTGATCCAGCAGAGCATCCTGTACTTGCTGAATCTGGTATCTTCCAGGTTCAGTCCCAAACAATGAGTTTTCACCCAAACTTCTGTGTCCTTCAGTGTGTGAGTGAACATGATGTAGTGCTGCAGGGGAACACATTCCTGGGGACAGAAGGGAGGTGTGAAACCATTTTGATCTTGGAGGCGAACTTGGTTGACAGTATCTGACCTTATCTCAGCCCTTTTCTCCCCATGTGAGGGCTTCCAGCTTCTCAGCCTGGTTCTCAGACACCATTTCTCTCAGGACTTCTTTTCCACAGTGTTCTTTTTTGTCATCGCTTGGACCCCATCCACATGGAAACCACAAGAAAGAGCAGGAGCTCAGTCCCATCACAGCTCAAAGTTTGTTCTGCAAATGAGGCTTGGTTGCCAAGTGTAAAGTGCAGCACATCCTACAGAGCTCTGGCTCAGTTTTGGGAGCAGAGCTAAATATTTCCACAATACAGACCAGAACTATAGCACAACCAAGCCAAAGGAAAAACCCACTCATCACCAGATCCCCTGACTGGTTACCAGTGCCTTGTGTGAGGTTTTTGAAGTATGTGTGCAAAGCTTACCAAAAAGACAATAGAGTGTTTCAATGAAAATTCTGATAAGAAAGCAGGAATTTCTGGAGAATAAAATTTTAGTTATTCCATTGGGTAGATACAGCTGGCTTTTTGTTTCTTAAATTAAAGTTCTTTTCTGAAGACTAAGAAAATAAGTGATATATTGAAGCTATTTCATGAAATTCCACAACTGAATGTACAAATACCCCTGGGCCTTTTCTCCTTTCTTCACAGTGGGAGAAAAGGAAAGACTTAATCCAAAGGTTTAAATTAGTAGAATTCTTCCTGGTTCCAAAATTTTCCTCTTGGTGTCTTTCCTCTGTAAAAGAAGCATTTATCATTTGCAGTCTTTAAAATCCCTTCTTTGTACGCAGAGTAAGGAACACATGAAACTGGAGACTTTTCTTCCAGACTAGAAGTCAGCAGCCATCAGAAGTGCCCACGAGCACAGGGAAATTTTTGGCCCTAATGTTCTATAGTGTGTCCAGTAGCTTTGTTTTCATGCAACTGCTGTGGATTATTCTCCACAAAATGAAACTTTAGCTTTAAAAGAACAGGGAATTTGCAAAGTCAAGTGCTCACACACCATGAAATGTCAAACCCCAGTTATCAGTGCCTCTGGCAGAGCCAATCTTTCTGTACTCATTAATTTTTCAGACCAGTGTGGTCTCTTTTTTAGCACAAGGAACAACTTCTGTGAAGATTCTGCTGAGCCCCAACAGCTCCAGAAAGAGGCATGTTTAGTACTGATACAATTAAAGCAAAATTCAGATGTTGATTTGTGTACAACTGCTACAGACCATATGCAACATGAGATTTTTGGAGGTTTTGGTTTTTTTTTTTTTGAGTTTGCAAACTCTGGATGTGTTTGCAGTGAATCATAGAATGGTTTGAGTTGGAAGGGGCCCTAAAGATCTTCTAGTTCCAACTTCCCTGTCATGAATAGGGATACCACTACAAGATCAGGTTGCTCATCCCATCCAACACGGCCTGGAGCAGTTCAGGGATGAGTACTCAGAAAGGAAGGTTACACCTCTATCACAAAGAAATGCCAAATGTCATGTCCTCACTTCTGTATCACTGAGGTATGGCAACACTCAGTGAAACAGCTTATTTAAAACCAAAAAAAGAATAGGCAACATACTTTTCCTAAACCTCTTTCTTGGAAATCTGAAATACCTCAGGTGGACAGTCAAAAAAAATCCCCAAATAAAATCTTCAAGCACAAACTGAAGCTGAAGCAGAGCTTGCTTGGCAGATTTCATCCCAGATTAACATAATTCATTTTCAAACAACTGAAACCCACGGTCTGGTAACTGAAAGCATTAGGCAGCTTCAACAAAAGGCATCACTGTCCGTATTGCCTGTAATTAGATAGCAGAGTATAAAATGCACTGCATGGCTGGCTTAAGATCAATTCAAATCCCATGATGCCAAAATTATTCCTCAATATCCTCCAGCACATTGCCTGCAATCTGATTACTTCCACACGAGTGCTGTCCTTCCAGCTGCTGGAGCTGGCGGGTCCCAGGAATGGGCAAGGTGAATATTAAACACCCTGTGAGGATGGGGAGTGCTGAGCTGTCTCCCACCCATGGCTGCCTTGCTCTGAGCAGCTTTGGGAGCAGTGTGGACGAGGCCCAGCTGTAAAATCGAAATGAGGATTCATCACCGAGCCAAGAGCAAAAGAGGATACACTCTGCACTGTTACCTGACCTCTCTCTTTCACTCACAGAGGCCTTGGAGGCTTTGGCACCTTCACCAGCAGGAGGAATAAATCAACCTGGCACAAAGCTTTAATGGCTCTGGCACAAGATAATAAATAGGGGTTTTTTCCTAATGTGAGTAGAGGGGGGCACAGGAGGCCATGGACAAGAAGCTGCATTTCTTAATTGAATTTAATGAAATATGTAACAAAGCTTCCCATCCCTAATGCAGGCTAAGGGAGAGGGGAAGAGGCAAGGTGACACATTGCCAATGCTGTGTCTTGACAGGAAAAACGGGCTGTGACCAAGAAGCAAACATTTTACGTGTTCAGCAGCATCTTTTCTGCTCCTTGAAAGGATTAAGTGGCTCTGGCCTGATTTATTCTGTGTTCAGCCCATTAGTCTACAGTCAAAGAGCATGTTACCACCAGCATCTTGAGGTAGTGGGAGGTGAAGAGCCAATTGTTCTTATGGGAGAGCACAAGGAGGCAAAAAGAGCTGCAACAGTGGGATGTTAGCAGAAATGTCTAACAAGTGGCAAGATTCAGCAGAACTGACCCACCTATAAATCAAGAGCAGGGGATTTTGCAGGAGAAGCCTTCTCAGAAGATGGTCTGTGTTGTGTGGTGGGGGCAAACAAGGGAAAATATTATTAAGAGCAAACGCTGCCCTCAAACAGGGCTGACGACAAAATACTTTATGGCTGAAGAACAGAATTGCTTCAATGCAAGCCACATTTCTCTCTATTTTCTAAATTAAACCAATTTTCTATTGCAGAAAACCACAACCTGTGGATTAAAGGAGTGTTCACTAACAGAGCTGGCTCTTTGTGAAGCTGCTCTGGAGCCCAGCTCTACACCCCAGTACTGCAGACAGCAGTCATGTTTTCAAAAGGAAGCTTAGACCATGACATCATCCTAAAGGAAAACATGGAAGCTGAGAAGTTAAAACCTGACAATCTTTAAAAAGCCACCTATTTGCTAAACTTTGCAAATAGGCTCAGAGATCTCCATATGTAGTTCCATGTAGCTAAAGAAAGTAACCTAATTTCCCATGAAATGCAGTGAAAAATTCATCAGAAGAGCCCATATGTATGTACACAAGCACCTTATTAGGTTAAAGACTGTGGGATAATCCATACCTGTGAACATCTAGGAAGCTGACATTTGTTTTAAAACAAATAACTTTTCCAATAATTAATTAAAAACCTATTTTGTCGTATTCAAATAACAAAATAGTCCCAGCTCTGGGACTTTGCACATTTTTAATCTATCATTTTGTAACTGATGATTAGACGAGATACACCAAAAACAGATACACAACATTTAATCTCTTAATGTCACTCAAAAATAAAAAGCAGGGAGTTGTCATATGGCAAGAGACAGCTCTGCTATTTAAAACCTGATGATCATCATGTTTGATAAGTTTAAAAAACAAAAAAAATACGCTGATGATTTACACAGCCACCAAAAATTGTTCCCTTTTTGGGCATCTCTGGAACGGAACGTGACCTATCTAAAACTGTACCCTGGCAGGGCATCCTGCATTCCCCGAGGAGATTTGGATTTTGGGAGCAGGGGTGTACGTACGCTGCTCGCAGGTCTCTCCCAGCCAGCCCGGGAGGCAGCTGCACGAGCCCACGACGTGGTCACAGGCAGCAGCATTCTTGCACTTGCACACCTGGTGGCAGTCAATCCCAAAGAATCCATCTGGACAAGCTGAAAATGCAAAACATTCCTTTTTAGCACAGTTCCTGCTTCTTATTTTTTGCATAAACTTCAGCTCGTCTTTTCACAGATGCTTAAGAACCAAAGTTGCTTCAAGGGTTAAGCCTGCCCAATTCTGCTGTGTGCATCTTGGAAAAATGTGATCCTTTTACACAAGCAACAGATTTCTGCAAGGAAAACATGGCTGAGAATACTGAAAAGCCATAAAACAAGTGAGAGAATGGAGCTAACACAAGCTGTTACTTGTGCCTCTGTAATGGACAGAGAAAATAATTTAACATAATGCAAAACTCCAGGGCCATCCCTACTGACCTCCCTCCCTTTGGAAATGCAAAACTTCTGCTTCCCTTTACTGACACTTTCCTAAAGACTTTTTAACAGTGAACCTAAGCCGCAGTGGTGCAGTTTAGCGTTGAAATAAAAAACTGGCGAAGTGAATGAACAGAGAAAACCAAGACAAATTAAACATAGCCAAACAACCCCAGGGAGCTCCCCAGAGGGAGCTCCATACCTACATCTGGGAGACATAAGGAAGAGCAGCCCCATGGATTCAATTTGTATCTGTAGCAGTGGTGACAGCAGTGAAAACAAGGATCAGTGCTAGTCAGTGGGCCACATCAGACCCCAAATGCTGCATTACAAGAACACTAAGCCTGCTATGCAGAATTTAAAAATATATTCTCTACGTAGCCTTAATTTAACCTCTGTGCATGTATGTTTAGATTATATAAGTACATATATTATGTTACACAGTACAGTATATTATCTGGCTGTAGATATGTCATTCTTTCCACAGAATCCTTGAATCAATCTCAGGAGCGATGGTGTTCATGAAATAAGCAGTAGTTCAATAAAACTTATCTCTTTGTCCTCCTTGTTCAATATGAACTTACATTTAAAATCCAATCCTCACAATTCTACCATGAAATCAGAATGACAGGATTCCCAAGAGAGTCTTGTGACAATTATCACCATATACACTGACCAACAACCCTCCCCACTAATTTCACAGCTCTCTGCCAGGTCAGAATAACACTGGTATGATCATAGAAAGGTTTAGGTTGAAAGGGACCTTAAAGATCATCTGCCATCAACCCTCCTGCCATGCCCTTTTCTCTCACCAAAACAGCAATCTTGCTGGGCTGTATTATGATAATGATTAACTGCTGAAATCCCAGGGGAAAGGTCTGGTCTGTCTGTCCTGCAGCAGCACTGATCCCACAGCAGTTCAGATGCAAAAGCCAAGCTCTGTGCTCCACAAGGGTGATATGTCACTGTTATTAATGCATCAATCAATAAATACACTGTAGGAATGGTCTGAGACTCCTGCTGCCTCCAGTTAGTGGGCTAATTGTCTGACACACAGGGCTATTTGGACAGATGAACCAGTGAGCTGGAGAATTCTCCTGTTGGCCTGAACTGGACACACGCCTTGGGTCACACAGCACAGACCAGAGAGTAGTGGGGAAGGGAATTAAATAAAATTACAGCGCAGGGAAGGCAATCACAACCTTCAAGGGAGGAGCAGCAATGCTCAGCACTTCAGGGAATTAAATCAATTACAACAATTGCCTTCTCAAACAGGAGAGGGGCAGCCCTGGTTCAGGGCAGGGTGTCTCAGCTCACTCGGCACATCTGTAACAGAGCTGGGGAACGCAGGCACACCTGGATTCCTCTGGGTTTGCCAGGAGCTCAAGCTCCCTGAATGGCAGATGTTAATGTTTAGTTGGAGTAAGCATTGATAAATTTATCTATTTATCACAATAAAAATTGGTTTTGGGGTTGGGATTTTTTTGTTTGGGTTTCTTTCTGCCTTGCCTGTTCAGCTGGAAGTGCATTAAAAGCAAAGTCCCGCAGTGGTGAGTGAACACAGATGCATCTTTTCTGGAGAAGATGCTACTTAGATTATCTGTACTTCACCAGGACAGAGAAAGGACTTAGAAAGCCACCTTTGCTAAGATGCCTGCCTTTGCACAGCCCAGGAATGCTGAGGCATTAGCTGCTGCTTAGCTCAGGAACAGCCAGAACTCCATGCATCCCTCTGGTACCTTCTCCCCAAGCATGTAACATTCTCCACTCGGATATGGAAGATATCTAGTGGCACTGCTAGCAGCATCCACCAAAAATGATTCATTTTCCTTTGGTAATGCGAGACCTTGTGCAGAAACATACATTATTTCATCAGTGTTCTGTTATATCACTTGCTGCTTTCAAGAAAATTCAAAGGAAGTCTTTCCCAGATTGCTCTTACAGACTGAAAGCATTTCTTTGTAGATTGTTTTCAGCCTTATTTGCAATCGTTACCTACTTTGCAACTGAAACAGTTTTGCTCCTTTTGAAACTCCTTTGAAAGAGTTACAAGATTCACAAGGTTCATTTTCACAAAGCACTGAGAAGGGCTGAAAGATGGAGCAGGCATGTACCACCTTCAGAAATGTCTAATTTTCTTTCAGAAAGTGTCTCGACAGCTTTATTCTTAGCCATCATTATTATATGTGAACACAGCACAACTGCAGAGGCAGCAGTATGACTGAATGGTACCAGATGAAGAGCAGCTGATCAAAGGTGGCTCAGGGCAGAGCAGAACTGAGCTGCTGATGGACACACAAAACTGCTTTGAAGAGTGTGAGGTCTTTTGTCAGCATCCTGTGGCTGAGAGCACAGAAGTTCAGTCAACTCCTGAATAATTCACAGCAAGGTCTCGTGAAACAGCAGCCTGGAGCAAAAGTATCTCCTGCTAGGGAAATTGTCCTGTGCTGGTGGGTGATGATGATGGTGTGGCTTTGGCTCTGTATTACTGACAGGTTATATATATATATATATAAATACCTATACATCTCTATATCAGTTTAGACTTAGCAAGGACTAATTACTTCAATAATTCTAATAAATATTAATAAGACATTATGGAAGTCTGTGGCCAATAGAGAACTTGGAAATGGCTACTGAAGTGGTGTTTTGCAACAGGGGCTGGCACATAAAGCCCTGCTTCATACTGAGGGTAGCAGATGAATGAAAAGGAACAGCAGCATTTTGTTCCCACCTGGAAAAAATGAAACCAAAAACCTAAAGGCAGATTTTGGGACTTCTGCAGCTTTAGCTTGAATCTGGATCCTGTGCTGACACAATGCAAAATACCAAAAGCAATGACTGCAGGTTCAAACACCCTCACTGTGCAGGGGTGATATTAATTATTAATAATAATCAAAATCAGATTTTGTAAGGGACTGTCTTCTTCTAGGACTCTGAACTTAGAAGGCTGCAAAAGTCCCAGTTTCAACACTTCTGTGATGACAGAGAAACCCTTCCCAGCCACGGACTGAGGCATCAGCAGGATGTATGAAGTCCAAGGCAACTCTGCAGCACCGGGGCTCAATCTAAATTTCTGCCTGCAAGGCACAGAGCCTGGCCAACGTGGGTGGATTGCCAAGAGGACAGCAAAAAGCACATCCCTGCCAGAAGGAAACCCTGCCAGTCTCCCAGTCACTCGAAACAGAAGCACTACAGCTCCTCCGAGAAAAGGTGCCAAGAAGGTTCTACCAAGGGCAAACCACCCACATGTTTTCCTTCCTCGTCATCTTTTGGAAGCTGCCAAACCGTTCTGGTTGAAACTTTCTAAGTTAAAAGGTAACTCAGGTCAGCTCAGAGCAGACACCCTGCCTTCTTGAGAGAAAACACACAGAAAACGGTGTTTTACAAAGTGCTAAATTCCACTCTCCCCTCCACAATCTTCTTTCAGGAATTAAAAAAGATAAAGATGTCCAACATGACAGCAATGGAAGCTGAGGGTTGTATTTTCTTTCCCCAATAGAGATCACCCAGGCTTCTCCATATTCAGCAAAGGATGTTTAGCTTCTTTGTTCCCATTATAATTCCTGCTGGAATGAATAGATTTACACAACAACACAGATAACTGCCTTGTTTTTCTCCAATTAAAAACCAATAATTTTTTTAAAAAATAAGAGATGTAGGAAAACAAAGTTCAGCTAAATCATATTAAAAAGGGACATAGTGGAGATACCATGAATTACGAGGTGCAATTTGCAGCAGAACCTTGGAAAGAATATTTATTTTGAATAATAGTCCCTGGTAAGAATGAGAAGGAAACAACAAGCAGTATCAGCTCCAACCGGTGGGTGCTGTGCTACATTCCTGGTCAGGCTGTGGAGCATCTCCCTTCCCATGAGAGGGCAGCAGCTGCCTGCGAGTGCTGCTGCTTCCCTCCATCCTCGCTGCTGAAACTGCCTGATAGAGCTGCTTTCTAAGCAAAATAGTTGTGACTTTGGTTCAAATACCATAATTTGCACAATCTTCAATCACCTGCACTTAACCTTCAGTGTCTGGATGACTATGTGCTGTTTCTGTTGTATTTTTTATGATCTGTGAAACAATGCAGCATGACAACAACCTCCTTCGATCATGACACACAGTGACTCACCATAATGCAGCTAAGGAATTCAGTCCAACCTTTCCAACACTTTACCAAATGACTAGGTAATACAAGATCATCTGTTGGATTTATTACAGTTACATGTACATCTGTTCTTAAAGAGTTTCACTGGGATGATGCACATATCCATGTTTTTCTCTAAATTAGTTCAGGGATGCACTAGAAACAAGTGTCAGCCTGAACAAGCATCTCCCTGCTCAGTGCTCAAATAGTAGGATTCTGCTTAAAAAGAGTCTTCATAAAGATGTGATATAGCAAGAACCTTAAGCATGTATCTAATTTTAACCATGTTAAAACACATGCCCAGCAAGATGCTTTGCTGAGTTAAGATGGGAGTTCACATTTCGGTATCAGCTTCCAGTTAATTTCAATGCTTCATTTAGATCCAAAGCTGCAAATTGTAAAACCTGCTCTCTGAACAAAGCCAAACAAAAAAATTCTACACAAATCCAAAAGGGGCCAGAGGGAGCAGCAGTACCTTTTTCACAAAAGGTTCCTGTCCAGCCCGCCGTGCAAGTGCAGGCTCCGCTGACGTGGTCGCAGGCAGCTCCGTTCTGGCACTGACAGCTGGACTCACAGCTTGGGCCAAAGCTTCCCTCAGGGCACCCTGCAGCACATGAATCACAACCAGATGATGGGTTAATGCTGGAGCAGATCAGGGATCAATGGGGAATTTTTAGATTCGTGGGAAATCTGACTATTTCCAAAAGAAGAATCAAGGCATAATGGTAACAGTTTAAAACTGAGATTTGAGTGTTCCCCTTGAAGTCCAGGTAAATTGGGCTGGGTTTAAGATGCATTTTAGAAAAATACCAGGGTGTTGAAAGACTAAATTCTGCACAGAAAACTAACATCTTCTAGTTGCAAAGCCTGAGACTTCACAGGTCCTGCTTGATGACACTTTGCCCACTGGTCTGGTGTTGCTTATGTGCACATCTTCTCTGGGACTTCATCAACTGGAAGGGGACAAGCTCCTCTGTTTTCCCACAAATCCTCTTTCCCCAGAAAGCTGGAGAAACATGCTGGTTCCCTTCACAAAGCTCCAAACTGAATGCTGCACACTTTACTTTCATGCTCTACTTTGAAAAATTCAAGCGAAAACACTGCATCTGGGGGACAGATTAACAGTGACATTTCCACAGCAGTTAATGTGAGGAGTTTTAAAATATTTGCATGGCACTCGCCATCAGAAGAAAAACCATTTGAGAATGAAAATAATTTCTTCTAGGATTATAGGAAAATCAATTAAGAACAGGGCCAGTTGCCTAATTCACATTAGATATTCTGGACAGGCTGAAACACAGATATAGTTGGTTAAACAGTATTACAGGGCCTCTACTCATGTTTGAAGGTCTTGTGAACATCCCTCTAAATTAGTTATGTAGATTATTGCAGACATCTTCTAGCAGTGTATGATTTTAGCATTTACATCAACAAAGTGATTTTCAGGCAATCTGGAAAGAATCAGAGAACAGAAAACAAGGGTCTTCAAAGACAACTCCATGTCTGGAATAAAGGCGTGGGTTTGGTGTTGTCTATTTGGTGCCATGGGTGGGCAGTGATTGCAGCTGGCATGAATTCAGGTGCTCCTGCAGATTAGTTACTCTGCCAACTGCACCCAACCCTTGTGTGTCTTACACAGAAGCTGGGATGGGAGACAGGAGAACAGCAAAGGTACTCTAAGTACTTCCTTGCTTTCAAATAGTCAAAAAAATGGGACATTGTTTCAATGTAGATGTGTTTAAATCTATTTTTTTGCACTTACAGGTGAAATTCAGGCTCCCCATTTGCATCCCTTCCTATTCCCAAAGCTGCAGATCACTGTGCATCCTGTTCAACAAATAAACACACAGAAGTGCACTTGTGCTTTAAAAACTTGATCCTTCTCCATGTTTACATTTCAGCTGAAATTTCAGTCAGAGTTCAGAGAACCTGTGCAAGGGGAATCTCACTGCAGTGCACCAAGAGGTGTGGGGCTCTTAGCTGAACCTCCTGCAGACCGAGTGTTTAGCCTGGAGCTGGGGCTTTTCAAGGTGATGGCAAAGGGGTCACAGCACTTCACAAATGATTTCACAGTCCACAGCACAGAGAATCTGCCCCTGCTTGAGCAGGCACAAGCTGCATATCAGGTGATGCACGTCAGGATCCAGCCACCCTGCCAGAGAACCTGAGCTCCTGCCAAGGGAAGGAGCCCAACCTCCAGGGAGAAGGCAGGAATGCCTCAGGAGCAGAGGAGCTCTCCAGGGGTAGTGAAGATCTCACCTCCAAGGCAGCATAAAATGTTCAGGGGACAATTATGGTTTTCTTAATCTTGCACACACACATACACATATATATATATGCATGCATTTTTTTATACATACACACACACACATACACACGAAGGAAGGCAAAAAGCAGACTGAATAAAACAGAAAACCCAGAGACAGAACTTTAGGGACTGCCAGATGTTTTGTCAGTGGCGATGGCTTCACTGATTCCCTTCCCAGCAAAGACTACAAGCAGCTCTTTGGCTACTCTCTGTCTGCAGAGATGCTATTTTGAGAGAGATCAAGAGCGAAAGAGAAGCGGAGCTGGCAGCTCTTTCTCTGGGAGCTGGTCTTCCCAACACATTGTCCCTCCATTCCCTCTGTGCCAACAGCAACAAGGGCTGCAAGATCAACTTTCCAGGCTTTTTGTCTTAGGTCACAGTTCCAGATTAATTGTTTTGACATTTCTGCGTGACACCAGCAGTTAATCCTGCCCACGCCACTGAGAGTCTGGTAGCTACATCTGTGCTACTGTAAGATTGCTAAACTAGCAGATAGAATGTTTATTTTATTTAACAATATCAATATAATCAATAATAATAATAATAGCAGCTTAACTATGCAACTTACTGACACAAGATGAAGTGGATTCCAAATGCTTGCGTGAAATGAAAAAGAAAATAGGCACATTAATTGGAAAAAAAAGAGAAGTTGTATTAAATATAGAGATATTGCTTCTGTCTCACAAAGCTCCTGAATTGACAACTTGATGATACCTGGGGAGACATATCAGGAATTATCTAGAAGCCTGTCTTCATATGCTTGAAGCATCTGCTATTGACCTCAGAAGTGAAGGTGAAGGTCATGGGCCTCTGGTAAAACCATTGCACATTTTTGTTGTTAATAAATACAGGACCCTAAAACCTCATGGGTTTTCGTCTGTTATGTACATGTGAAGCATCTTTATATGCCTGACCTCAAAAAGAGATTTATGAGGGAACAGTTCAGCCCTAAAACTGAATAAATAAAACCAATACGGAAACTCTTATGCCGCAACCCAAATATACATCAATCCTACCCCTCACATGAGGTCTCCACATTAAAAATAGCTGCTGAGTCCAAAACAAGCTTGAAAACCCTTTTTCTGGAACTCAAATCAGGGAGAGCATCTAACCCTGGTGAAACCCGAGAGCGCCGCCCGAGGTGTTCCCACAGGGAAGGGTCAGGAAAGCCCAGTTTCTGGAATGCCGAGTGCCGGCCGCGGGGGCACTTACGGAGCTGGCAGTGCTGCCCGGTGAATCCCGGCTCGCAGGAGCAGGTGCCCGTGGCGGGGTCGCAGCCGCCGTCGCTGCCGTGGCAGGCGCAGGGGTTGGCGCAGCCCGGTCCCCAGAGGCCACTGCTGCAGGCTGCCGTGGGAAAGGGGAGTCACTGCCACAGCCACCCCAAACCCACCCCACACACTGAGAGAACAGACATCGTGCAGAACAGTACAGGAGATGCACCGTGGGCAAGTCATGGAAATGAAGATCCTTTTTGCTATTTCCTATTTCAGCTGAACATTATCCCATCCACATAAAACTAATCATTCGCAGTCAATCCATACCAATCTGCCGCAAATCTATAATTTCATGGAAATAAAATATCAGCTATTGACTCACACAACAAAAAACTGCATAACCAGAATAGTTAATGGGTAAAACCAGACAGATTTGGGAGTGCCCTCCATGCTTTCTGCAAAATACTGGGAAATGTAACAGTGATACAGAGGAATATCACAATGTTTGTTAAAGCAACTGACTGCTTTTATCCTAAAACCACACAGCACTGACACAATTACAACAATGTACCACAGCATCTCCTTTCTTTCATGTAAGTATAAAGATGAAAGTGCCAATTAGGGCAACAGAAACCTGGTTTTGGAGTTGGGAATCTGTTTAATGCCCGGTCTCCAACAGCTGGAAGAACTGATTTACCGAGACATCTCTGCAAAACAATTTTTCTCAGATCTTATGCTGAATAGAAATAAAAGCTTTTCTTTGTCATGGTCTCTCAATTCTCTAGACAGCCCAGAGAGTCATGAAAAAGCCATCTACACACTACCAACTGGTTTGATTTTTAAAATATGCATATTGGTAGAAACCTCTGATTTTTCCAGAGTTCTCTTTAGTACAGAGCCTGAGAAGTCAGGTCCAAAACTTACTGTTGTCAACACTGCCAATTAATTTAAACGATTTTATGTGTTCAAGACAAAGTTTAGAAAGAGGGTTGTCTTCTGTTGGCTTTTGCAAAAGGCATCACAATGAATCAAGCAGAAGAGATGTGTCACAGGAAAAGGAAGGAATCAAGCACGATGGCTTCACATTTATATGGTGCCATCCAAAAAGGGCAAATCTACTCTCTTGCACAGCCACCAATATGGAGAGCGATGCTAAAGTCAACAGAAGGATGCTCTGCTTTTCCAGAGAACAGAATTTCTCACAGCATTCATATTCCCCAGTTAAAAAGTGACCTTTAGACACACGACTCTACACGCCACTCACTTGTTGAATAAATCTCCCCCAAACAAAATGAAAAATGGAGAATTAATCTCAAAACTAATCTGCACTGAAAATGAAAAACAAAACTGTCTGTCAGTCAAAATGCTGATGGGACAGATGGTATTGGGCAAAGGGATCCATAGTGTTGAAATAAGAGCTTATATCAATACTTTGCGCTTCATCAGCCATCTATTTCACTGCTTTGGACCTGGATAATTAAGGATTATAACCACCCAGGCTGTGCAAACCCACAAACACACAATTTCAGAAGCAGTAAGGTTAGCAAAACTATATTAAAACACTGTAATAAACTAAGAACAAACAGAGCTGGTTCTTCCACATGCAGTCCCTGGGAGGTCCCGTGTGCGCTGACTTACGCTGTTTGCAGTCGTGGCCAGCCCAGCCCGGGGGACAGGAGCACTCCCCAGTGACGTGGTGACACTGAGCACTGCTGCCACAGCTGCACTGCAACAGGCACCCGGCTCCATAGTGCCCTTCAGGGCAGGCTGCAAACAGAGGGACAGGCTGTGACTTCCCCTAGGTCATAACTCAGGCACAGACTGATCTTCCCAGACACACAGTGGCAGCTCACCTCCTAAAACAGGCTTTGGCTGAATCCAGGAATCCAAATGGTACGGGGAAAGAAATATCTGGGATTGTACCCTGGGTGTTTGGAGCTGAGTCCTGGAGCTCAGGAACAGCTTGAGAGACTTTTGGATACTCCTGTACATCAGGCTGGCTCAGAGGAAGAAAAGGTGCTGAGCAAACCTTCCTCAAAAGCCATTTTGTGACTAACAAGAATTAAAAATATGCCACCAGTGAGGTCTTGCACAAAGCAGGGCTGTCCCTGAGAGCCTATCTGTGCAGCACTACAGCTACACTCAAGCAGCCTTTTAACACCCAGAGGCTGGAGAAGCTGCACAGACTAGTTGCTTGAACATATTCCCATGGTCTCTGGCTGCAGGGATAGCACTGATGCTGCTCCTTTGTCTTTATTATTTATTATTTAATCCTAAATGAGATGCATCAAGGAGTGCTGCTGCAAACAT
Source organism: Climacteris rufus (assembly GCA_013398175.1). NCBI lineage: Eukaryota > Metazoa > Chordata > Aves > Passeriformes > Climacteridae > Climacteris > Climacteris rufus. The sequence goes on along the minus strand of VZRZ01004137.1, from coordinate 378,937 downwards.
AACCCAAGAGTGATTCTGTGTGAGCCAGCTGGTCACACCTCTTGCCAAACAGCCAGGATTAAAACACCAGTGTTGTGGCTATTAAACACTGTATTTCTAAGAACAGACTGCTATAAATTAGGTCTAATGATAACATCCATTTGGGATGCACTTTAACTGATCATGTGCATTTATCTGCAATGTCCCTCCCATAAATAACATCAAATCCAGCCTGGGGAATTCCTGAAGCTGAAGGGCACTGAATCTCCAATCCATGTGTCTCATCTTACAAAAGAATAGGAAGGCAGAAATCAAACCATTACCTGAATTTTCAACCTGACTTTCTTTTCATGGGGAAGGCTGATGCAAGGACTTACTGTCAGAGCAGGATGGCCCAGCGTAGCCAGGGGGACAGTCACAGGCTCCGGTTTCCCTGTTGCACTGTCCCCCGTTGGCACAGGGCTCGCAGGAGTTCTGGCAGTCTGGTCCCCACTGTTCCTCTGGGCAATCTAGAGAAAAAGCACATGAGGTGTAAACACTGCCATTCTCTCTTTCAAGATATTTATAGATTTCTGTTGTTACCTTGAAGAATTTAAAAATAATAGTAAATCTCAGCTGGATTTGTATTATCTCTACAGACCTACAGGCCTGTCAGCCCTGACATTAAACTGCAGCACACAAGAACACAGCTAAAGAGAGACCAAGGCTCTCCCAGCTTCCATCACAGTGTATCTGTTCACTGCTTGGGGATCAGCATAATTCCACTTCTTTTCAAAGTCTTCCAAAGCCAGGCGCTCCCTAGCCTGGTCCAACACCTCACTCACCTTGCTCACATGCAGCACCAGTCTTCCCAGCCGGGCAGACACACTGCCCTGTCTTTGGATCACATGGTGCTCCTCCACAGCTGCACCTCTGCCTGCAGCCCATCCCAAAGCTCCCAGGCTGACAAGCTGAAAAAAAAAAACAAACCCAAAGACATGGTCAGAAACATTCTGAAGACATCACAAGGCACCATCACCACCCATTTTAAACTGAGCTGGTAAAAGTGATCAATTGTTAGCATTAGTGTCTCAGCAACTGTTGGTCTGTAATTAACTGCAACAGAGCCCCAGAAAATCTGTGCCTGAAGCTTGAAAAGCAACTACAGTCACCTGGACAAATGTTAGTTTGGGTAACTGGCCTCAGCCTTGTGCCTCGACCTTTGCAAGCAAAGAGAGAGAGAGAGAGCATTTGCCAAGCTCCAAATACCAGTTTGGTATCAGTGGGGAACTGCCAACTCCTATCAACAACAAATGTACCCTGGTATTTGCAAATTCTGTATCTGAACCTAAGTTTCCTGAATAAGCTTTCCCATACAAAGTTTTCCCAGGGACACATGCAGTGAGTACCTACACAAACGGCATTTTTCTCCATGAAAGCCAGGTGGACATGGCTGGTTGCAGTCTCCTGTCTCAGGGTCACAAAGAACATCAAGGGCACAGTTGCACCTCAGTTTGCAACCAGCCCCATAAAAGCCAGGTGTGCACTCTGGGAATAAAAACAGACACAGAACATGTATAAGAAAAAGGAAGAGTTAAGAAAAGTGAACAGGAATCAGAAAATAATTAGGCAGAAAGTTGCAGAAATTATACTATAATGTACATTTTAGAGGTGATGTTAGCAAAGTGTAAACACTTAATAAATGCTTACATTTCAAAGAGGTTACTGCTTAAATACAACCCAGAAACTGAGTGGCAGAATGCTTGAGAATGTATTCAATTAGAATACTTGAGCATATAGTCAATTAAATCCTTTATACAATTCTCTTCTTCTGTGTCTGTAAGTTCTGCTGCTCTCTGCCTTGGTGCAAAGCCAGTACTGGGCAAGGGATGCTCCCTGCCAGACCTGAGCCTGTCACCAAGTATGCTAAAAATATTAAATATTATCACAATTGTTCTCCACCAAACCCACCCGAACTACTGTCATAAATCCAACACATTCCTGCCTGCCCAGAGAAGAATCTGAAGGGAGAATCTTTACTGTGTTACTCCACTGCTGTCTGGAAAAGGCTACTGAGACATGCAAACATGAATGTGGAATACAATTCTCTTTGAACTACCCCCAAAAACTACAAAGAATAAGTTGAATTCAAAGACCTGCAAATCTGAAGGAAAAGCAGCATTACTGAACATGTTTACCAATCACCCTGCTGCCATAAAACACAGATTTTGCCCCTTATTTACTGTCTGTGTGGAAAAAGCACAGAAGAAAACCGAAAACTCACATGATTTTAGTTATTTAGGGTTGTATTAGAGTTTGGGTTCTGGATTTCTGAAGTCATTTGACCAGGTTAAAACTCCTGCATTCTTAAGCTCTATTCCCTTTGATGTCCCTGCAACCCCTAGCAGGGTTAAAACCCCACAAAATAGCAGCAGCCAAACAAAGCAGATGGGCTGAAGAAAGAGACATTCCTAAGACAAAGGACTAAGCAGATGTGGGGAATGTGACTTTGTGTGATACCTTTCTGACACTTTTTGCCATGATATCCAGGCTTGCAGGTGCAGGAGCCGTTCCTGGGGCTGCACTCCAGCGTGTGCTCCTTCACACACTGACACTCCTCCGAGCAGCCCGCGCCGAAGGCCCACCTGGGACAGGCTGCAGCCAGATGAAAGGGAATCATTAGCTCTGTAATTATGCAGGAGTTGGGTGAAACTGCACACTGCTGCAGAATGCAACTGCTGCAAGAAGCAAAACCTTTGTTTCACTTCCAGCAAGTGCATTCCCATTCCTATGGCAGAGCCTGTTCACATGCGGGTGGGTAAAACAAGGTTTGCATGATTCCTGTGTTAGGTCATTCATTTCATGTCAAGCAATACATGGTGAATGCAAGAACCAGAAACATTTCAAAGCAAACACAACTAATTTTCTGAATGAAAAAATATTTGGATGCACTTCAAGACAAAAGCTTTCACTAAAAAAAAAAACGAAAACAAAAAATGAAACAAAATACAAAAGATTTTCAATCTTGCACAGATTTTACAAAAAAACCCTGTAAGTACAAAGAAACCTGATTATCTATTTTGCACAGTTTTTGTTTTCATTCTTTTTATTCCATCTAACATCTGATCCTCATCCCACTTCAGCCAGCCCTGCTCCTCAGCTCCCACTCCAACCTCAGTGGACACTAACCAGCTCCAACCACACCTTAGCAATAACCCTAAAGAAGCTGAGACCACCCTACCCCAGTTCTATAGTTCTCACCTATAGTTCTCACCTTTGAGCATCAGTAAATCTCAGTCCTTACAGCAAAGATTAATCACTAGAGGAAAAGATTAATGAAGCTTCTGGGGCTTTCTGGCACATTTCAAAAGTCCAGTCCTCCTGCTACGCCCAGCCCATTGCAGAACCCAAATTCTTGCTCATTTTATCACAGAATGGGCTGGGTTGGACAACAGATTATCTTGTTCCATGCCCCTGCAATGCGCAGGGATACACCTTCCACTGTACCAGGTTGCTCCGAGCCCCATCCAACCTGGCCTTGGACACTTCCAGGGATGGGGCAGCCACAGCTTCTCTGGGTAACCTGTGCCAAGGCTTCCCCATCCTCTGAATAAGGAACTTAACACCTAAGCTAAATCCCTACTCTTTTAGTAAACCCGTTTCTCCTTGTCCTGTGTAAAAAGTCACTCTCCTTCCTTTTTGCCAGCCCCCTTGACACGAGGTGGAATCTTTTCAAGACTGTTTCACTGTGCATGCACCAAACCGATCCCAAAAGCGCTGGGGACTTACTGAGGTGGCAGAAGCGCCCATAGAGGCCGGGGTCACACAGGCAGGCTCCGTACAGTCTGTGGCAGTGGCCCTTGTTGGCACAGTTGCATGGCTTGTTACAGTTCTTCCCAAAGAAGCCTTTTGGGCAACCTTTGGAGAGCACAAACACAGCAAGGCGTCAGCTGCTATGGGTCAAAGCCTCAACTCCAAAGCGGTCTGGCTTGTGGCCGACCTGGAGCTCCGTGCAGCCTCACCAGCCACTGGCCTCTTCTCACCCTCTGTTTTACTCATTATTTAAAACAAAGGACCAAGGGGGAGAAGTGGAGAGGCCTGAGGCCTAGGTGCAGCCATACCGTCCTCACAGAGCTGGCCCAGCACGCCGGGCGGGCAGCGGCACTGCCCCGTGCCGGGGTCACACGAGCCTCCGTTCTGGCACCCACACACACCGGCACAGTCCCTGCCGAACGTCCCGGGGGGGCAGGCTGTGGAGAGAGCAGGCAGGGTGAGCACACCAGGAAATCCTTCCCCTCTGCTGCAAAGGAAGTGAGATAAGACTTCAGAGAAGGGCGACAAGGCTGGTGAAGGGTCTGGAGCACAACTCCTGTGAGGAGCAGCTGAGGGTTTTTATCCTGGAGAAAAGGAGGCTCAGGAGCCACCTTACCATTCTCCACAGCTCCCTGCCAGGAGGGTGTAACCAAGTGAGCGTCAGTCTCTACTCCTAGGCAACCAGTGACAAGGACAAGAGGACACAGACTTAAGCTGTGCCAGGGGAGGTTTAGGCTGGACATCTGGAGTAATTTCTTCACAGAAGAGTGACTGGGCACTGGAATGGGCTGTCCAGGGAGGATTTGGAGTCACCATCCCTGGAGGTGATCAAGGGAAGACTGAACATGGCACTCAGTGCCATGGTCTGGGTGACAAGGTTGTGTTGGGTTATATGTTGGACTTGATGATCTCAAAGATCTTTTCAAACTTAATTGATTCTGTGAAAACTGAAGTACTGTCATATATCCAACCTTCTCCTGCACGTGCTCCCCTCCCCACAAAGCATGGGCTCAAAAACCATTGCCCGTCAAGTCCAAAGCTTAAAAATCAGAGCACAGCTTTGAATATTTGCAGATAAATAGTTTAAACATTCCTTTTCTCTCCCAAATACTATTATGAAAATAATAGTGTGTTTTTTGAACATAGTTTCTGAAATTCCCCAGGTCATCATGTCAGTAAAGGATCCAACACAGCAAAAACAAACTGTGAGATGAAGCCTCGCTCCACTGTTTGCAGCCTGAGCTGGCTGAGTGAATACAGTTGCTGGAGTCATCTGACTTCACTGACATTTTATCAATGTACATTAAGAAAGTTGACATTTCACATCAATTTCCATTCGGCTTCTTTGGTGCATTATTAGAGAAATTTAGTTCCCCTTTTCTCCACTGTTTTAGCTTGCCCTGAACCCATGAATTGTGCTGTATAGTAAAAAAGCAAGAGAAAAGAGTGAAAGCACTCATATATGACTAATTCATACAGATTAGATATTGTATTTATCACTGTCAATGCTGACTTCATCAGACAGCATGTTTGGCTCAATAACACAGTCCTATTAAAGTTCCTTAAATTCCGGAGGTGAATTTCACTAGATTACATGCATGGATATCTACTGCAAATACACATCAGAAATGTTGTTATTTATGAAATGAACTAAAGAATTTGGATACTCCCTTGAATTTTTTATAATCTACCCTGAACCACCAGAGCACTGGCAATAAAAGTAAGAATATCCTAACTTGATAGCTTGAACTGTCTTAGACAGACAGGAAATTATAATTTTAATCCTCCCCATTCCTATTCTCTTAGCTGTCCCCAATGTTTACAAACCAAACCCATCATCAGTCTCCCAAAATAACCAGAGGCAGACTGTTGGTTTCAATCACTTGCTTGATTTTTCTATATTTCTGTCCCTGTGATGACGTCTCCTAAACAATCTTGATGGCAATTAACCTGAAGATTGCTGTCTACTGATGTCAAGTAATAAATTTTCATCGACTCTTTGTCTCACCAGTGACAGCAAAGACTTTTGAGAATGATGGGCCATCATGTCACACACCATGAAATGGAGGGACCCATCTCAAACAGGAAATCTGCTGTATGATGTCTCAGACAAGCAACAGACAAGTTTTGCCAAACTACAGATGAAGAACAGCACATCAAGAAATCACCACTCTCTTTCCAATTGGTTTTGACACATACTTCTGAATCAGAAAGATCTTCTGCCAGGAAACAGGAATAAGGAGAGTGAAGAGCTATTATAAAGGGCACTGACTTGGCAACAAAGTTCTGAAAAATACAACTTCCAATATGAAAAATGAACCGTCCCAAGAAAATTATGTTAATAATAAAAAGAATGATAAGGAAAAAAATATGGAAAACATAAGAAAAAAATTAAAAAGGCAATGCCTTGGGATGCTATAATGGAAAAACTCAAATTTAGTGTATACATGTCCACCCAGATTGTCACACCAACTGCTGGGACAGACTTCTGATAGTCAGCAAGGCAAGTTGTGGACTGAGGAATGGCCAGCAAACTTTGGCAGTTTTTAGCAGCAGAGAATAGGAATGAACAACAACCAAATATTTAAGAGGGGTATGATTCTGACCTGCAGTCCTTTCTTGCACTGGGGGCAGGGATCTGGTGGGCAGCATCCCTTACAATTCCTACTTAATGTGGCCCGATACAACAGACGTGATTGTGAGACAGCTGTGCTCCTTTGGGAGCTTCACAGCTGGGAAGTCCAAGAGGTTATCCCTATTCCCTACCTGCAGAGTCCCTGCAGGAAGAGCAGGAGACCTCTGAGCCCTGTGTACTCACTCTCATTGCAGATGACCCCGGTCCAGCCGGGCGGGCAGGCGCAGCCGCTGCGCTCGCTGTTGCAGCGGCCCCCGTGCAGACAGTCCTCACACCTCAGGCTGCAGTCCTGGCCAAACGTGTCACCCAGGCAGACTGAAAGGAATAAAACACACAGGGCTTAGTGAACAGACAGACAAAAATGTTTCCATGAGCACTCACCTATAGCTGGGTTGCAAACGCCGCCAGTTCAGCACAAAAGACACAGCAAAATGGAGATTCCTGGATTTTCCTCTTCACATTTTTGACTCTAAGGAAAAGGAAAGCTGAGGGCTTACCTGGAATTTACTCCCTTAAATGCTGTAATTCTCCAGCAAAGAGCACTTAAAGCTACTTTTCAAAAGCAAATATTTTGTCTTCAGAAAAACTGAATTTGCACCTAATGCTTGACAACATTGTAAAAGTATTCATTGGCTAAGTTATCCCTCTTGTTTTATTGTAGTAAGTGGTCCTATTTAAACATAGTTCACGGACATTTTTTAACAGAATAGTTTGAGTGTTATTCTAGGAAAACAAAGCAAAATACACATTTATCACTTCCTTTTTTCTTCATGTGAATATGAAAAAAGAGTTGGTTTATAGAGGAAACCTTATATGAAAATCCATTTTTTCTCTCTCCTTCCTCACCCTCCTTTTATCCCTTGCACCCTCATGTTCTCTTTGTGGGGTCTATTGACATAGACACAGAAAATAAAGGTGACTGTCTGATAAAATACTTCAGTGGAACTAAAGATCCCATCCACACAGTCAGTTCAGCGCCTTCAAGGCTTTATGGCTGTAGCTGGAGGCTTTTTGGAAGGAGATTTTGAACAGCACCTGAAAGTGAGCTGGCAGCTTATTTCAGCCTAGAGTAAGTCACAGGTTGGTTGCTTTTCACCAGCAGTTTTCTATGTGAGGCCAGATTTCCTCTAGGTCTGAGCACCCAACTGTTCCCTTTCCTGTAGCTGAACAAATGCCCAAGCTTTCAGGGACATTCAGAATCCCAGTGCTCCCACTTGGAACGGGTTACAAATTCATACTTCAGCAGAAGAATACAGATTACCATTAAAAACATCATGCTTCCACATAAAGAAAGTCAATATAGATAGCAGCACAAAAACATGTTTGAAAATATAAGCAATAAATTACTGTTTGGGAGGTAAAAGAACTTACTAAACCATTTAAAGTTCCTTTTCCCCATCTTCCTTTTCCTACAAACCATCGCATGCCGCAAAGGCTTAGCTTTAGAAAAAGTGCAGCTGCTCAGCTATGACTGATAACACCCAAATTTCTGTGGCTAAATATAAATAAAACATGCAAAAAGTGGTCAATAAATATTTGATTGTGGTTTCTAGGTCTGATAATTTTGCCTGTGGTTATCTCATTTATCAGTTTCCCTGCTGGTTATCGGTGTCGTTGAGTCCGGATGGATGCTTTGTGATCTGGGGGGGGATCTTTACAGTTTTGTTCATAAAAATAAGTTAATTTTTTATTAAAGTCAAGACCAGCTCCTGATTTTTGCCTGAGGACACTGTCCTCAGATGAGTAATTAGAGTTTATATAAAAATCACAGGACAAACCCAGGAAAAACAAGAAATCCTACTCCTCTCTGGTGACCCAGCACTCAGCACAAAGCAAACACAGGGTTTCACCTCATCATACTCTTTCAGTTGTGAAATTTCCACTTTCAGGTGGGAAGACTGAAGTAATACAAAGCCCAAGTGGGTGTAAAGCTGCTCTGCACCCACTCCTGTGACAGTGGGTGTTCCTGTGCTGTTTGCCACCGCTTCAGCTGAGCCCTTGGCCAGCCTGACCAACACTGAACGGGTCAGTGCTTTTCCTGGAGAACATGCCCAAAGCATCAAGGGAAATCTGAATCTCCAGAGGACTGTTTTTTCCACAAACAAGAATGCAAGTATTTTAAGCAAACCCTCCCATTTTTAAAAGGGTTTGTAAACAGAGACACATGCTGTGCCCCCACACTCCCTTTCCCAGCTCTAGCAGAAATGGAGCACTTCTCAAGGGATTTAGTGCATTGCAGTAACCCATGCAATCCCAGGAAGAAGAGATCCCTCGGGCTGCTGCCCCTGGGCTCTGTGCAGACAACCCTGTTTTCCAAGAAGCCTCCCAGCCATTGCTTGCTATGCTGCTCACTTTTCCCCTGCTTCCCTCTGCATCCAGCCAGCCTCCTGGTTCCTCAAACATGTCCCATTTGGGATGGGGCACACGGCAATGCCTCATCCCTGCTAGAATGGAGACAGGCACAAAGCAGGAGTAATGCTCATCCCTCCCCGACACCTCATGCCCAGGCAGCCCAGCACAACTCTTGCCCCAAATGCTCTTCCTGAGGCCATTCCCTCAACTGGCTGTGCTGGCTGAGGGCACTGCTGGTCACTCACCGACCCTGTGCACCAGGGTGAGCTCTCCTCGGGGGTCTCCATCCTCGGACAGGGCCCCGAGCGCGTAGTGGAGCAGCTGGGGGGGCCCTCGGAAGTGCAGCCCTGGAGCGCCGGCAAACCCCGCTGCCTCCTCTGCATCCGCCTCCTCCACACCTAGGGCTGACACAAACACAGCTCTCCAGGGCCTGAGCCTTCCTCCACGGCTGTTTCCTCTCATTTACATCTTTATTATTATGATGATGTCAGATTTTCCACTCACACCTCTGCCCAGCAGTCACAGCCCAGGCATTTTTACATCTGCACTTACAGAGTTTCTGCTATCCAACGAAACAGAGAAATGGGGGAACCCCCCCCCGCCCCAGTCTTTCCCTTTTCTTTTTTCTGGAAATAAATTCTGCTCCTGGAGAATCAAAATTAAACGAGGAGATTCATTTTCCTCACTTGAAGCTTGAGATTATTTTTAGTTAATGAAGGTCATTACTCTTGCTCGTTTTGGAGATGACAAATAGAGAGTGAGGCCGGCTGTGCAATTTATTTTCAGAAACATTAAAATTTGAGCCTTAAAATGATGGGAAGTCAGTTGACTTTCTTTTTGGTGTTGGTTTGAATATCAAACTCTGGCTTAAGGTTTAGCAGGTGCTAAACTTGGTTATTAAATTGAGTGGCTCAGCTAAACTCTGTACTGGTTACACTGGCAGAAATCCAGAATCACATCACTGGGTAATGGAAAACTTGCCGTGGTAGATCAAGGCAGAATCTGGCTACCTTTTTTTTTCCACAGGATGTTAAACTTCATCAAATAGTGCAAGAAATGTGTCAAAACAGTATTTATTTCTAAATCAGGAGCTTTAGGTTTTCAAACATGTCCAAGGGATTTAAGTGTTCATCTCCCATTAATCTTTGGCAAAACCATTACTGGAGGATGAACTTGGATCCTCTCACTGCACGTAGCTTTCACCCAGGCCACATTCAAAGATGGCTCAAGCTGGGCTCCCATAATCCTAGGATCTGTGAAAATCCCAGTTCCAAAATCACTTTTTAAATCAGTGGGAACTGCTTACTGGCCCCTAAATGATAAGAATAACTCACCCACACAGGCCCATCTGTTATCCCCGAGCCTGTAGCCCTCCTTACAGGCACATTCGTACGACCCCAGGGAATTCACACAGAAATGGTCACAGTTGCCGTTCTCCAGACGACATTCATCCACATCTAGGAAATCCAGATATAAATGGTGATTAGGAGCAAGTACCTCGGCTTGGGGAGCACACACTGTGCCTGGCTGCATCTGACAAATTATTCTATACATAAAAACGCACAATTTTTCTTACGTGTTTTGGGGCTCTCCACTAGTACTGGAGGTATGAAAACATTTCAGGGCAATGGGGAGCAGATTATTTCAGTGATGTTTTTGTCTTGAGTGAAAACAGCTGCTTTAAGCTGCTAAGCTCAGTTGATCCTTCAGTTATTTTGAGGGCTCTTCTTTTGTGGAAGAAGTGTTTAACACACATCAATATACAGTGTCCATGGAGAGAGGCGGAAAAGTTCCTCTCTGCTGGCTCATCTCCCATATCCCAACTTCCCCACGCTGGATATTGGGTTATTCCTGTATTCCACCCTCACAAAGTAGAAATTACATATTTGTAAAACCTGATCAGCAAAGCTAGCAAAGGGTCAATGACTCTCTCATTAGGGCGGTGCCCACAAAGCCCTGAAAAGGGATTTGACAGCATTTCTTCTACCCTTGAATATTATTAGTTAGACTGAGCCACTAGTACCAAAGGACTCCTGACAAGGGCATGGAAAGATGTAGGACAAGTGGGAATGTCTTCCAACTAACAGAAGGCAGGTTTAGTCTGGATATTAGGAGGAAATTGTTCCCTGTGAGGGTGAGGAGGCCCTGGCACAAGGTGCCCAGAGAAACTATGGCTGCCCTGTCCCTGGCAGTGTCCAAGGCCAGGTTGGACGGGGCTTGGAGCAAGCTGGGAGAGTGGAAGGTGTCCCTGCCCATGGCAGGGAGTGGAATGAGATGACTTTTAAAGTTCCCTCCAAGGCACAGCATTCCATGACTCACCATCGCAGGAGCAGCCGTCGGCGCTGAGCTGGAACCCCGCCTTGCAGGCGCACTCGTAGCCTCCCACGTAGTTGATGCAGAACTGGGAGCAGCAGGACTCTCCAGTCTCACACTCGTCCACCTCTGCAAGGAAGGGGCAGCACGTTCAGCCCTTGGACACAGCCTGAGCTGCTGCCACAGCTCTGCTCAGAGCTCTTGTGCTTCAGCACTCACTGCTTTACACCCTCCTCTTCCTTCAGCCACATGAACCCTGTCTGCATCCTGAATCCTGACAGCAGCTGCCTTCTACCTTCTCCCACAGCAGCCAATACCCTCCACATCCCGGGACAGGCATCTCCTCCACAAGTCTTAGCTTCCATGAGAGGATTTACAAAACACCAGGTGGTCTTGCTGGTGACCAGGCACAGAACCTGAGGGAATGGCTGGAGCTCTGTCAGGGAGGTTTAGGTTGGATATGAGGAAAAGGTTCTTCCTCCAGAGGGTGGTGGGGCACTGACCAGGCTCCCCAGGGAATGGGCACGGCCCCAAGGCTGCCAGAGCTCAAAAAATGTTTGTACAATGCTCCTGGACACAGGGTGGGATTGCTGGGGTTTCTGTGTAGGGCCAGGAGTTGGACTGGATGATCCCTGTGGGTCCCTTTCCAATTCAGGATATTCTATGGTTCTATGAAAACACACAACTAGGTCCCACCAGCCTCAAAAACGTTCTGTTTAACAGTAACCTACATTTAACCACTTGGATTTCTTTACAATCAGCCTTATTCAGTGCAAACTAACAATGTTGTGATCCAACAAGGCATTCATCAGACAGCAGCTGCCTGGTAGGTGCAATTGTAGTTTTTCATAACTGATTTCCTGTTTCCTCCTCCTGCTCTGTGTCCATTCAGAAATTGGTATCATTGACACCACTGTTCTGGTGATTAGATATGAGAACTGAGCTGTTATCTGTGCACTGCAGGCTCCTGGCTGCTGTCAGGCTGCTGAGCAGGTCAGTGGCCATCCAAGGGCCACCTCGTCAAAGCTGAATCTGCAAAATGCTCCTGAACGTTGCCTGGCTGAGCAGCTGCAGATGGGAAAGGTCAGTGTCTCAATTAACCTTGGAAGGAGCACCAACTTTATGAGGAAACACGGACAGGAGAAAGAAAATGTAATTAATCAATCGAGGTGAGGAGGTCAGAGTGAAAATGATTAATGCAGGTTATGTGAAGGCAGTGTTTTCCAGAAGTGCCACAAGCTGAGCTCCTCTGCAGTATGTCAGGTGGTGCCTTGCTCTGGGGTCCAGCAAGAGCCCCTTGCTTGCATAGGAATGCAAAATGCGCATCCAACAAAAGAAGATTTTTGCTGTTAAGTGCAACTTTTCCTGTCCTCAGCCTTGCCAAACCCTTCCTCTGTGGTCTCCCCCTTCCTTAGCTGGGTCTGGAATAACTGCTTCCCTCTGAAATCCCCACCAGCAGGTCACTGAGCTGGGATGTGGGTAGGAGGCTGCTTTGCCTCATGTCAGCTGTACAGACAAGACTGTGCAACCCACCCACCCCTGTGAGGCTCTGGCTCCAAATCTGCCTCCCAGACCTTTTTTGTTTTGCTTTTTAAGCTCCATCACCACCCGCCCTTGCAGCCCTCAATGCTTCTCTCCTCCCCTTCTCCTACTCTCTCCTGCACTTGGCTTTTTTTTCCTTGCAAGGCTCATTATGTCTGTAATGCCTCTCACACTCATCAGTGCTCCCACTCGCCACCTCTTCTCATCTCCTCGTGTCTTACTACACTGCTCTGTGATGCCTGTTCCTTTTTCCATTTCCCTTCTCTTACTGGCTATTCTTAAAAATTGTAATGGCATAGTGACAGCAAGCCCAAAGCAAAATGAGCTACAGTTTGCATGGCAAAAGCCATAAACAAAACACAACAAAAAACAAAGACACAAAAAAGATCACAGAGCAGAACTGCTTAAAACACAAATGAATTTTTAAGCTCTTCCCTCGAAATAAACCAAACCCTTATTGCTTTCACTTCCCAAGTGAGACTTCCCACAGGCAGAAGTGTAACCCCCCCACTGAACAAATCTGATGGAAACACAGCACACTCTGTAACACCAAGTGGAGTTTGTGCACGGAGCACTTCAGAGCAGCTGCTGCTCCCAGCCACAGCTGAACTCTTCCCACCCACCAGCTGAGAAGGGAAGGGAAACAAAGTCAGCCCTGATATGGCCACAGCAACGGGTGATGCCCCAGTCCCACCTTCCACTCCTTCCCCTTGTTAGTGACTAATCCCAGGGAACACACAGAGCAGGGCAAGCTGGAGCAGCGCTGAGGCAGCGCCAGAGGACGGCGTTAATTAACACCTGCAGCAGGAGGGAAGGGCTGGGAAGGCATTTCCCTCAGCGACAGCTCTGCTGCAGGCTGCCTGGGCCCTGGCAGCCCTGCTCCCAGCATCATTACCCGTGCAGGTCCTGCCATCCGTGCCCAGGCGCTGGCCGTGGCCGCAGGAGCAGCGCGGCCCGGCCGCCGTGTGCTCGCAGTGCTGGGCGCAGCCGCCGTTGCCGTCCCGGCAGCTGTCGACGATTTCCATCTCGATGCCTTGCAGAGAAATAAATCAAAAGGGTGTTAAAAAGCATGCCCAGGGGGGAGTCACTGGAGGATCAGCCTGCTGGAAAGCAGCAGCCATGAGTGCTGTAGCAGGGAATATAATCAGCTCACACCCCCTCCCCAGAAGGGCACGCTTTGGAGTGACTGAGCTCCAGGTGTTTGTGTCATAACAGTGGATGGTCTTAAATTCAGCCATGTGAAGCCAGCTCAGTGTTCCAGCAGCCTCCTGTTACAGGAGCCTTCACAGGTTCCCTCAGATTTATGCATTGTTTGGACACAGCACTTGCCCCAAAGGAGGAAAAGAGCCATCTGAGGAGCCCAGATGGTGCACCTCAACCCAGCCTCATATGCTTTCCAAAGAGCAGCTCTTAGTTTTGCATGAGAAAGGCAAAGGGTTGGATTCCAAAACATCCACCAAACTTCCATAGCAGAGTTCGCCCGGTGAGAAAGACACCCAATCACAACGCAAAACATTCCAGAGATTTGGGCCCTTGCATGTCCCTTCCAGGAGCACACAGCAGCTCCTGTGCTGAGACTTTGTCCTCTACAGCTAAGACAGGGTGGTGGCCCAATGCCTCTGCCAGACCCCTCTGCCCTGACAGACTCCCAGGTCCTCCTCATGTGGCTGTACTGGACTGTCCTCACACCATCCTGGCCATTTCCAGTGGGAACTCTCACACAGAAAAGAGAACACCCTGTCACCTCATTCTCATCCAGGTACTGCATCAGATTTCTCAGGATGGAAAGAAACTAGAGGGTCAATTATAAAGCTTCTCTCAAAGGATTAGCCAGATTGTCTTGTTATAGAGCTCTTTAGAAATGAATTAATTTCTCATACCATGTAGGGGAACTGAGAAACACTCTTCCTAAAGGAGACACTGTATTTCCAGAAACACTCCAGCTTGGAGTGGTGGCCACCAGATCTGCACAGAATTTCCCAGACACATGAGTGTTGGTGGCTCTGGTCCTACCCCTCTTCGTGCTCCCAGGGCTCAACCTGCTTGCCAACAAGAAAAGCAATTCCAGCTGCAAGAGGGTATAAATTAGGAGAACAAATATTAAGGGCTACATCTCATGCATAGCTTGATTATTTGCACCAGGGAGAAGAAATCCTGTCTCCTGTCCAGTGTGTTAAGCTGGGATTTAGGAAACACAGCGATTAAATGCAGAATCTGACTTTATACACAATCTTCATCATTTACTTTGTCTCAGTTCTTCATCAGTAAAACTGAAATAACAGCTCTTCCCCAGCCACTGGGGAAATGAAAGAATAAACAAAGATTGTAAATTACTCAAACACTGGGATAATCCTGATCATAAATATATGCAGAATGTTTTTATTTTTATTGTTTGCTCTGCAATATTGTACATGAGGCACAGAGAATCATCATCCCCTGAGATCTCCTGAACATCCAGAAAAAATATTATCAGAAAAGCACAATGAAAGCTAAGTGGTCTAAACCTTTTTTTTTTAATGCCTATAACAGAACATTTCATATCTATATACGAATCACATTTCCTCTGCCATTGCACCACTCACGGTTCCCCATCACCTATGAAATAACTCTCCAGGATGTCTCTCACATAATTGGGTTTTGTTTTTAATGTATGTTAATGCTTTGAAACTGAATTTCATCCTTAATAAGTATTTCTTACACACACATTCTTAAATAAAGCACTCACTCTCTGGCATGTAGCATATTTTCCTAAGGAACTCTGCTGAAAGCTCTTGCACAGTATTATTAGATTGAATGATCTTTGCCCACCTCTTTGCTAAAACAGGTCATGCTTTTGTCTGCATTCCAGGGAGCTTATGTTAGGTCCATAATAACCCCAACTCTTCCACATCACCTCCTTTATTAATCTAAATTTGCCCTCAAGGGCAGGCCAGGGATCACCTATCAACTAACAGCACTGGGAGTCAGTCCCCTCCCTCCAGAAAAGCAGTGTTGATTAAGAAACCCCACAGGCAAGAGGTAAGCATGTGAGGAAAGACAACAGGACTTGCTTTAGTTTGGGAAATTTTACTTGTTCAACTATTTTTTTCATCTCCCATCTTGCTTGTTTTTTTGTCTTTTTTAAAAGCATCCTCTTAATAGTGTCAATAATCTCAGGAGAAACATAAGCAAACCCAGACAGGTAAAGACAAGATTAGAACATCACGTTGGTTTTCTCTCTCATCAGATCTGTAAGAAAGTTGGGAGGAGGAGGAAGGCAGGAATGAATGCCTGTCACAGAAGAGCAGTATTCTGCTAGCTCTGCAGTAGAATTCACCAGACTCTGAAGATAAACCAATAGGGCTATTTGCTCTTTGAAATGCAGTAATTAAGGTCTGTGAACACAAGCTTAGGAACGTGTCACCCTGCAAACCCAGCAGCAGAGCAAGGAAATAGCATTAAGGTTGAGCTTTTGCATACATTGATTTTGCTGGGAATGCTAATCCCACTGAACTAGAAGCAAAGCATAGCAGGCAGCAGCTGGAAGAGCCTGACCTGTGTGGCTGTGCAGGTGTCACTTACGGTAGCACTGCCTCCCGTCCGCGCCCAGCTCGAAGCCGGGGCTGCAGGCACAGCTGAAGGATCCCAGGGTGTTCACACAGCGATGGGCACACCTGGCTCTGCCTTCTGCACACTCATCAATGTCTGCAAAACACAAAAACAGAGAAAGGCAAAGTCATTCATCCGGATATTGAAATAAAAATAATGCTGCTCTACAGGGACATGGCTGTATTTCCAAACATCAGCTGAAAAGATCACCCTGATGTCAGTCTACAAAGGAACACTGAACTCACATTATTCTCCAAAACAATCTGTTTTTCTAAGCACCACTGACCTTCAACTTCTCAGTATGAACATTTACAGTACCAAACATTGTATTTTCAGTATCAGCCAAAGCAACTTATTTATTATTCTTGTAAAAAGAGCAATGCGAAAGAAGAACTCATGTGAAGAGCTCACAAGAAAGCCCTAACTCATAGAATTCTGAAATTATCACCAGGTCCTCAATGTCATTACATTTAAATTAAAGGAGCAGGAAGCTGATTATTTTCTGACTGTCAAATGATCTGGATTAAATGGTGACTGGGTTTCAGCAGGGACAATGTAGACAGATCATGTCTGTTACACCTCTGGATCCTGCAGCTGTTTCTGCAGCAGAGCAGTGGGGAGGCACCTGCTGCAACCAGAGGAGCTTCACTGCCTCTGTAAGAAGAGAAAAAGGTGCAGTGCTCTAAGTGGGGAGGCTGTTCCTTCTCCAGTCCCCTGTCAAGCAGGCTGCTCCCCAGCTTCACACTTACTAGTCTGTATTTTGGAGTTAAATGCCTCCAAAGGCATCCATCTTCCTAAAATCTCAGTGGAGCAATAAAGTACTTTCAAGGAGTAATTAGTTAAAAAAAAAAAAAAAACACTAAATACAGCTGCTGTGGAGCACAGCTGCACAAAACACCAACCCCTGTGCAAAGATTGGTATCACACAAGGCCAATCCCCCTGATCCACCTCCTGCTCCTTTGCGTCCAGACATTTTCCTTGCAAAACACAGATTACTTATTGCACCAGGGATCCTGGGGCAGAGTCTCACACACGGGAGGGAACAGTCTGATGTGCAGCTCCCCACTTTTTATCCCAGAAAACCCACTTTCTAGCAGTTTTGTTCTCCACATGAGCTGTAACCCGTGCTGTACTCATGGCCCCTGCACTTGAGCACAAGTAGCTTGACGAATGCAATCAGGCTCCTTGCAAAGAGAGGCCCCAGGCACTGCAAACACCACACACTGGCTCATGAAAATTTCAGGACAAATGACAGCTTCTCTAAAGCAGCCATGTGAGCAGCTGTTGCTTAGAATAAAACGGGTTATTTCTCCTTTTTCTCTAATTGTCAGTTTGCAAGTAGACTGTGCTGGCCAATGCTGGTAAATATTCTTTTCTCTTCTTCTTTTCAAATAGAAAAATAAAAAGCTGAACCACAGCCACCATTCTGCACAGGTTCCTTCCTGTCCTGTAAATACAGCTAATAGCTGAAGTATGACACTACAGCTGCCCTCTGTCTCCTTCCAGCTCAGTTTCCAGAGAGTCAAACAACAGCCTGAATTTTGCAAAAGACATTGAGTAACTTCTAGGAGAAAAACCAATAATTGTATATCCATGGTAATGGATGCTTAATGATTCAAAAGATTGTTGCCATGAGGCTGGGGAGAAAATCTGATCCAGTATGTAACACTGCAAGTTAACTCAGTAATTTAGTTTATACATAAACGAACAGAAATGTCAAAGTGTATCTGAGATAAAATGAGTAACAGGCTGACCCTACTGCTAAACCCACTGTTGTTTCTATCTACTCATCATTAGTGAAGTATCTACACTACTTGAAAATACTTTTAATTTTCAGTAATTACTCATGAGTAATTCCAGTAAGAGGGAACCACTGAGATGTGCCATTCTGCTCACAGAAGGGCTTACAGGCAACTGAGTAAAATACTCAGGGTAGGAAGTAAATATTTTGAAAGGACCCAGCACCCTTTATACAACACAATAATTTAAATATTGGAAAAATTTTGTCCAAGTTTTCAAAAAGAGGAGTTTAAAATTAGTGTCTGAATATAAATATACATATATACACACTCTGATTCTGACTTGGCTGTTAAAAAGCTGTGCAGCGTTAGTCCATCAAGGCTTTTTACTTCATAAAACTGCTAAACTATCTTCCAAGAGTTTCACTGAAAGAGAAAAGCAGGTATTTTGATGTCTAATTCCCCCACATTTTGGGTCAGAAATGCTATAGATCCTTTGAGAACCCCAGACTAAATACAGGACTTTAGAATTCAACTTTTTAAGCTACTCTCTTTGGAAATCTTACACATCATGGTTTCTTCTTTCACAGTAGTTTCTCCATTAATATGGAAACAGTTCTCCAGCTAAAAAGCCCTTTGAATTCTAAATAGGTTTTCAGTGACCTGGTTCAGAGTTTTACTTGAACCAATTTTCCAGGAGCTGTATCTGGGACATTATTTTAAAGGGACCCTACAAGAATAACACGACAGCAATCACAAATCCAGTTGCTAGAAAGCATGACTTAAGAGATCACAGAGGAATTTTCATTACTAAAAAAATCCTTTAAGTCTATGGCCTGATGTGAATATCACAGAGAGAAACACTTACGAAATACACACATATATTTGTACAACATTCTCCTTTCCACTCACAGCGCAGTGAGCCAGAGCACTGATTAACAACTTTCTTCACAATAAATAGTCCACAGTTTCTTACCTAAACAGGACTTTTTGTCTGCAGAAAGATAATGCCCTGGATGACACTCGCATTTTGCAATTCCTCTCTCACTTTGACAGATTTGTGAGCATCCTCCATTCCCACTTGTGCAGGGGTCTATCACTGGAACCAATTAGAGCACACTGTCAACTGAAAGGTCACTTTTTTGCCTGAAAATGGTCTTACCTGCCATCATTACAACTAAGGATGAAGTAGCTGCAAGAGATTAGACTGGGAAAAAAATCTGACAGCATTTGGTGTACAGTAAAGCCATTGTTTTTCTGGATGCTGTTTCCTCTGTTGCTGGACAACATTTTTCACAGAGCAGCAACGATGCTTTAAACAGCAGGAAACTGAGCTTGTATTATACTGGAAGTAGGACAAAAAAAGTACATTTTATTCTAATTTTGCTGTACCTGAACAGATTTCAAGAGTTCTCTAAACAACAGCAATTAGCACTCCAGTATGTGTGAACCCATAAACACACACAATGATGGAATTGTTCACCTCAAAACAATGAATATTTAAAAGGCTCTAGAGGAAATAAACACTGAAGAGCCCCCAAAGACATCTTTCAGTCTATAAACATATGTCATTCATGTTGTACATCAAGGCTTT
This sequence comes from Climacteris rufus, assembly GCA_013398175.1. Classification (NCBI taxonomy): domain Eukaryota; kingdom Metazoa; phylum Chordata; class Aves; order Passeriformes; family Climacteridae; genus Climacteris; species Climacteris rufus. Next base: position 359,402 of record VZRZ01004137.1, on the reverse strand, counting down.
TTCCTTTTCTTGAACAGCAACATACCTTTTCAAGGATAAGCTGCTCTAAGTGGCAAGTGAAACCTCCACCTCGAAGATTCCACTGTGTTTTATGGGTTTATTTCTGGAACATGTACCTGCTAGAAGAGTGCTGCCCAAAGAAAGATGTGGCACACACCAGAACAGACCTACCACCACTGTTCAGACAGGTTTGATTTGGGTTAAGAGCTGATATTCTGCACCAGGCTGAGGTTTTGCTTTGGAGCACTCATTATACCAAAATACTGGTGAATAACATTTTGTAGGAAAATTTGGAGGACACCTTGAGTGCTGCTTAGTTTCAAATAAAACTTTTTAATAGCTATACCTGTTTCCTTACATTTCAAGCTCTAATTCAGTTATGGCATTTTGCTAATTATTGCCTGATTTGAGACAGATGACCAATATTCTTCACTTGCTTCCAGCCCAACACTTCCCTTCCCTGCTCTGTACAAGCCAGCTTCTCTCAGAGCCCCAGGGAAAAGTCAACATCTGTTCAACAACACTGGAGTCAGGGTCTGAGGAACCCTGGGGAAGGGCTGAAGGAGTTTTGCTCTAGATCTTGTTGCTTTGCTCTTCCAGTGGCTGTGCAGGAGAAGGAAATAGGAGAGAAAAACCTCTACTTCATGTGGATATATTTAAATATGAGGTAGGGCTTTTTATGTCAGTTTTCTGTGCAGCCAAGTGACATTTTGTGCCACCATTTGGCAAAGGAGGAAATTGCCACTGAACACCTTCAAACTCCTTGTCACCTCCTGCATCTCAGGAACACACAACAGTTCCAGTCTGCAGGGCTGAGTTTGACTTGACAGTATTAAAAAAAAACAAAAAAACCCCACAGTTAGGGATGTAGAACTGAAATTGGACTTCTGACACGATAGGTTGCAAATAGGTTTCCAAGTAACAGCAGCACTTCATCGTACATGACACTTTCAAGGCTGACAACTTGGCTCTGCAGTTCAACAATTTGAGGTCTACAAAGGATTTAGCTCCAAGCAAGAACTCACTCCTTGCTGATATGAAATATTGAGTTATTTGCCGATTCTTTTTCTATTTGGGTAAATTAAATGAAATCACTCTCAAACAGCATCTGTTAAACCTGCATATTATGAAGGTTCTCAGAGCAGCTAGAGCTTTAATTTGAGAATGATTACGGCATGGAGTAAAGCTTGTAATGCTCTGTGACATGACAACAGGCAAACAACAAATTACATGGTAGATGTTAGTAAAACATAGTAATTCAAATAAAGATAGCAGCCTTGGAAATCCTTGGATGAGGTAAGTTTGTAAAGGAAAGATTTCAGGACATAAGGCAATCACTATTGACTGCTTATCAAGTGACATATCTGTTCCTGTTACAGGCAGGTTTCAGAGAAAGCTAAAAATAACTCAATAGTGTTCTTTTTTCACACATTTGCCTCTTATTGGTTCATTTAACAACTTCAGTAGATAACAGACTCCATCCTAAAATGCTCCACTCCAAGCTGTTGAACACTATGGTGAAAAATGTACTGGCATGGTTTCATTTCCCAGGTACCTCAGGACACAGAACCACAGACGGGTTTGGGTTGGAAGGGACCTTAAAACACATCCAGTCCCACCCCCTGCCATGGGCAGGGACACTCGCCACTATTCCAGGTTGCTCCAAACCCTGTCCCACCCTGGCCTCGGACACTTCCAGGGATGGGGCAGACTTTCCAACCCTTCCCTGCAAGGTTGTAAAGAACAGGGGCCCCAGTCTTATCTGCCATGACCTCTGGAACATGCAAAGAAAGAGATTTGGGCCTTATTAAATTAATTGTCTTGTTCACAGCAACCATGACTTCACTGGAGAAAATGCAAAGTGGTAAAGAGCAAAATTGCCAGAGTTGAGTGTTTCTCTGAGGTTTTTCAGGGCTATGGGTTGCAGTATTAGCTCCCAAGGAGTCTGCAGGGGTGAATCCACACCTGTACAACAGCTATACCTGCTGTGGTAAATACCCCCATGACACTGTAGCTTCTCTATTGAAACCATGACTCCAGCACCCATGCTTTGTGGTTGGAAAATAAAACCAGCCAAGTTCACCTCCTCCCACCTCTTCTACTTAAAATACCTCTAACTGACAACCCAAATGCATTCATGACCACTTCAACCTCTCTTGTTCTTGTAAAAATCTCATCCATTGGCTTATCTAGCACTTTTCTCTCCCAGGCATTCATTCACTAAGGTACTTATGGGGGGAAAGCATCCTACTTGGTCTCCATTTTGCAAGCTGAGCTCTGCTGACAAGACAGACCCTCCTTTTTCTGAGCACAGCTGCCCTCATGAGGGGTTTACACTTATTTATTTGGATTTAAACACTCTGAGGTAAGCAGGCACCCAGGTAAGGCCTCACCCACAGAAAAGGCTGACTGTGCCCCTTGTACAAAGCTCAGTAATTCCTGGCTGGCAATGAGCCACTGCTTTCAGTGATGTGAGGGGGTGAACAGTGGTGGCAAAACCTCCTCCTCTAAGGGTCCCAGCCTGCTGGTTTGGCTGCTGAGCTGAACCAGTTGCTGGCAGCTGAGACAGAGCATGAAGTGGCACACGGAAAGCTGAACTGTGCTGTGACCACTCAGGGACAACTCCCACCCCACTCAGACCCCACCGATCCACTGTCCCATCACACCATAAAACCACCCAAAAGCCCTGGGCAGAGGTCTGCACAGCCAGCTGGCCAGGGACATCTTGAGATGTTTGGAAATGGGATGGAGAACAGCAGAGGAAGGTGTCTGATACCTTCTTCTCCCTAAAGCTTCCCTTTTCTGACTCCTTCTGAGCACCTCAGGGACAAAACGTGGCCACCCTGTGAGAAGCACAGAGGCTGTGGGTGCTCACTGAGGCACAGCCTGTGGAGGGCAGGATTTAGGGAGGCCGAAACTGAGGGTGAGCACTGCACCCAGCAGGAGCTGGAAGCCATCTGAACAGCAGGATTTACTTACACTTCACACACAGCATATAAAATCCCTGAGCAGAAGAGGAGCCATATGGAAACGGTTTTGTGACAGGAATTTTAGCTCAATAAATCCATAAATTTGGCCCTATCTTTCTCTGGCATATTCAAGGGTGGGGGTGTGTGTGTGTGCTTGTGTTGGGGAATGGGGGGGTTGCCTTAAAAACTGATGGATATGTTAAGATACACGAGACAAGAAAAGCAACAATCAAACCTAAAGGTAGCACTGCGTTCTTCTTGACAGAGTGCTTAGAAACCTGAAAGGGAGGATGAATGAATCAGACTGTGATAAGCCAAAAGGAGATAAAGAAAAGACTTTTTGTAGAACAAAACATGTTACACAGGCCAATCCTATATACAACTAGATGAGTAATAAAATGTGAGAATTAAATCATGATTAAGTTTCTAACCTATTTCATCACCATCAGTGTGCAAGGACCAGCCAGAGATCTGCAAGGCCAAAATCTTGCTCAAAGTTGTGATTCAAAGTGAACTTCACACCTCAAACGTGTCATTTTAAAGTCCTGTTAATAAGAAATTCCTAAAGCTGCTTTTGGCAAGCAGGGGGAAACGGGAATAAATGCAGTGACTCAAAATACCATTCTGGCTTCTTTCAAACGGTCTTTACCTGTGTCTTCAGGCAGGTAGCACAGGACTTACCTTCACAGGATTTAGCATCTGTCTTCAGCTGGTAGCCTGGCTGGCATTGGCACTTGCTGTGGTCTTCACTGAGCTGAACACATTCCTGCTGGCAGCCCCCATTGTTAATGCTGCAGGAATTGACAGCTGGAGCCAAGGAAGCATTGAAGGAATGCACGTCAACAACCTGAGAGACTTACTTCCTATTTTAAATACATAAATGACAGCAGAAATTGGCAAACCTCCCTGAACAGCTTTCACAAAGGCACCTGTCCCCATCCCCTGAGTGACTGCCCTCCCTTGTGCTCACAGGGCTTGGCTGACAGTGTCCCTCGCCAGAGAAAGGCTGATTCCAGGGAGAGGCAGGTGAGATCTAAGGGCTGTAATGCTGACTGAAGCACAGCACCCTTTGATCTGACAGCACCAAAGCACTGAGAATCCACCGAGGCAAGCAGGGGAGAAAAAGAACAGCCCTACTGGCACTTGCCCATTGATTATCTTTTTCTCTCCTTGCTTTCATTGATTAAAAATAGTAATTGTCTTTCAGGCTGATTTCCTCAGCCTCACACATAAAAAAATGCAAGTGACAGAAGCCACAAGCTCTGCAGTACAGACTCACAGAGCAAACCACAGGAACAGAGGGCCTTCAGTAGGGTCTCTAAAGATGCTGCTTCTTTCACCCAAGCAAATTAATATTCTTTTTTGTTCAACACATATCCCTGGCCTCTGGAGAAACATTTCTCCTCCTGACAAAATATGTTAACACACACCCACACCTATTCACACGCTGCATGTTAAAATCAGAGTGATGGTTTGACGCTCCTATTGTGCTGTGTGGATGGAAGTGTGTGTGCCTGGCTGCATCTAGATATATTCTAACAGCAGGGATGTAGTATAGAGAAAATTAAATTAGATATTGGGAGGAAATTCTTGACTCTGAGAGTGGTGAGGCCCTGGCACAGGTTGCCCAGAGAAGCTGTGGCTGCTCTATCCCTGGCAGTGTCCAAGGCCAGGTTGCAAGGGGCTTGGAGCAACCCGGGATAGTGGGGGGTGTTGGAACTGGGTGGGCTCTAAGATCCCTTCCCACCCAAACCATTCTAAGATTCTGTGTTCTCTGTGAGTATCTGGAAAGACTATTTGGACCTTCACGGAATGCACCAAACTCTGAGCCCAATGAATTCAGCCAAGAGCTTTGGTATTTATTTTAGGAATATTCATATTACTTCATTTACCTGTTACAGACATTAGCAAATGCTAGTTGCAAAACCTCCTACAGGATTCGATTCACCCGATGGCACCAATTAGCAAACACTGAGTTTGTGCAGTCAAGTATGTGTTAAAAAGGTGAAAAGGCAAGCCAATTTTTACATTCTCCTAGATGCACACACAGCAGGAGCCAGGAGGCACCTCACTGCACAGAAACCTGGCCCTGGCTTCTGATCTCCACCTGTGCCCACGAATCTCCCACCCCGCCAGCGACAGAACTTGAAAGCAGCTTCATGACTACACAGGAGACAGCAGACCCCATACACTCTGAGCTTCCAGCTTCCTGCACATTTGCATCCAAAGACCTGGTTTTTAGCAAGAATATTCAAATAAGATGAAAATATTTCAGAAGATGAAAAACATCTTAAATCCAAGTGACAGAATATACATCTCGGCTTTTAAAAGTGCCATTTTCTCCCTCTGTTTCTGGGCATGAGCCAATTTGGATGCAAGGGGAGATAACAGCAACCTGTTGTGAAGAGAATTTGGGAGGATGTGAAGGCGGGAGGGGACAGGTGTGAAATCCTGTGCCAGCAGCACCGTGCATCCCAATTTGGTGTGTGGCTCTGCCAGGACTGGAGCGCCAGGGGCTTCTCTGGAGCAGCCAGGGCAGGTTTGTCACGGCTGCTGCCGAAGCACCACACTGGGTATTGTGAGAGGAGGTGCCAGACTGAAGGAGAAGAGCCTCTGGGGACAGGACAGGATGGATTGTGCTCGTGCTGCCAGGCGCCAGCAACACCTCTTTGATCAGAAAAGGGAGAGACTTGGCACCTCCTGAGTCTAATTCCAAAGGGGCTTATGGCTGGAGGTTGGAGCACCTCCACAGGGTGCAGGCAGGAATACAGCACACCCTTCACTTTCAAAGATTTACTCTTGGAATTTGATAGGAAACCAGCCCTGATGTGGATTCCTGGCAGGCCTGGCCATGGTTCTTTGCTGTGGCTGGGTGACACTGAGGAGGGAGGTGGCGGTGCAGGAAGGGAAAGAGTGCTGGGAGACACCACAAGAGAAACACAAGGATCACAGAATTATATGGATTGATCTTAAGGACAATCTAGTTGCCACCCCCTGCCACAGGCAGGGACACCTTCCACCATCCCAGGTTGCTCTAAGCCCCATCTAACCTGGCCTTGGACACTTCCAGGGATGGGGCAGCCACAGCTTCTCTGGGCACCCTGTGCCAGGGTCTCACCATCTTCACAGGGAACAACTCCTTCCTGACATCTGACATCTAATCTAACCCTGCCATCTGTCAGTCTGAAGCCATTGTCCCTCATCCTGTCACTACCTGTCCTGTAAAAAGTCCCCACCCAGGTCTCCTGCAGGCCTGATCTATGACAGTTAAGAAACCTGCATTTCCCAACCCATTATTTTTTACAATAATGGTTATAATTTTACAAAGAGCTCAGTGTGAAGCCGTAGTTAGATACACGCATAGCAACCATGGGGTTAGAACATGCAGTTTCTTCCAACCTATGTTTTCCATCATCTTAAATCCAACCTTGGCAATGACAAGAAATGTAACTTCAGGCATACAGTGCTATTGTTTATGTGGAGAAACATAGATTACAGAGTTCTAGAGATATTTTCTTTGTTACTTTCTCTATTAAGAGCCTTAGTGTGCTAAAATCTCCATAAAAACCTGCATCTCAACAGCTTCATCACAAAAAGCAGACATCAAAGATAACAGCTGGCACCAGAGATGAATCAGGGTCTAACGGCTGTGCTCTGTTTTCACTTCTAGGAGTTCAAACAGGAATAAATTCCACTGAAGACAACGAATCTACAACAATCCAAACCCACAGTCCGATACTACAGTAAACATATTCTTTCTGAGTTTCAGCTTTTCAGATACCAGTTGGTTAAACTCCAATGAAGTCAATTTCATTAACATAATCAAGGCATTACAAACAAAACAAATGAAAAATTGGACAGTGTTTCAGTGACTATTTGGTCCGGCACATGCACCTAAAAATGAATTAAATACTGAGTAAAATTTTTGGGACCAAAAAGCTGAAGAAAGAAAAGGAGCATTGAAAAAGATAAGATTTTAGCATGGCATAAGGTACTGGATAATATCAAAGAACTCAGGAATGAAGCAGTTTACTTTCACACACTGGTCATCACTGAACAAGGCAACCCACTTTGGAGATTCTTTGCCTTAGAGTATGAGCAGAAGTTTCCAGTGAGAGCAGGAGGCATGACAAAAAGACAGATTTCCTCTGTACATGTGTTTTGAGGCTCATAATGGCAGTGGAGGGGTGGACCACCAGAAATTACTCAGGATTCAGAACACACTGCGATGATGTGGCAGGAGGACCAAATTTGCTGGAAAGAACTTGTGACAGAAGTTCAGTAATATTCCACAAATCACATGAGAAAGTATCTTATCCCAGGTTTTTGAATCTTCAGATGTAGGCTGAATATCTTATAAGATAATAGATCCACTTCCTTATGTATGGGAGATTTCCAAGCCATCCAGGCTGCAAAATCTGCTTTCCCTCAAATGATTTTGGCACTTTTGTTCCCACAAACGTAGGGTTGCCAAAAAAGAAAAAGAAGACGTGGAAAGAATGAACGTAACAGCAATCTGGGCTGGTCTCATCTGAAAAGCCTGTCTAAAGGGAGGCTTGTTTCTTATTTCTGCAGCTGAGATAATCACCTTCCATAAACAGCTCAGGGCCAGAATGTGGTCCCTTTTTATTCTCAGCATGCAGGAGAGATCATTACATCCTCTGAAGTATCCATGGAAGAAATACTATTGCTAATCCAAGCCCTATTTGAAATGCTGGATGTTCTGCTTAGCTGCACTAGGTCAAAAGAGAGGTGCATTAGTGGGTTTAGTTCTCGATCAGATGAGTGATGAAAACTGAATTTATAACCTGGTGCAGCACAAGAGGAAAATTCTCCATCCCCAACAAGCAGCTACTGCCCAAATCCTGATCCTAGGCACTCCTGGATTACTGTTTCATATGAAATGCTTCTTTCTGTTCTCATCAGTTAGTAACTGCCTTGTTCTCCAATTCAAGAGAGCTTATTATATCCATTCATTTTGTTGTCTAAACAGCTGAAACAGGATTCAATATCCTCCATCAGTATCGTGTATATCCATTATCATGATAGCAGCACTCTCTGAAACTCCTGTCACTCATCTTAGCATTTTTTTCTGTTTCTCCTTGATAATTTCTGAGATATTGCAAACAAAGCTGATCACTGTATGAAGTATTTTGAATAACTTCTTGAGAACATTCACATTTATGAAATGCAGATTTGCTCTCTGGCATTGTTCACAGCTCAGACAGTGCTAAACTGAGCTTCCTGATTATTTGATGCAAGAGAAAACTTCACTATTGTATGTCCAGCAAAAGTTTTATATATTACAAAGGTAAATTCATTTAATTGCCCTAATACCTGGTTTTTGCATTTATCATTCCATTCTCTTGCTCCCCTTCCCTCCCAAAGTCACTTTAGTCCTTTTTTTGTGCAAAAATGAGACTATTCAGAGGGAGTAATGTAGCTCAAACATCGCACCTTTCACTTCAGGCTCTTCTCTGGTAAGATCAGAGAGAGATTAATTTCTCTTTTAATTCACAGAAAAGCATGATTTTTCTCTAGTCAAAGGTGACCCACTCTGCTTTTACATTATTTTTTTCTCTCACTGTAGTGTTTCCCTATCCATTCCTTCATTGACTAAGATAATCAAGAAAAGACTGGGACTTCACCGTATTTTTAACTGCAGTTAATTACCAAAACACTGAAAGTCTCTGCATGTGATAAACACAAAAAGCCTAAAAGGGTAAGTCTTTAAATTAAAAAAAACATTATTCCCACAGCTTGGGCACTGATACCCCCTGTGTTCCAGTTGCATCAGCAAATGTATTGCTGTGATAATACCAGGAACAACTGATGACATCTTTGGCCAATGTTAAGCACAACCAAGGGACTCTGTTCAAGAACTGAGACAATGCCCAAACTGTGAGTGAACTTAATTCTGCAGATGTGGTCGGACTGTACTTGCTGTTCTTCTCAAATTACCTCAAATCAGGCTTAAAAATTTAAACAAATGGTGCCCTTTTCTTCTTCCCAGATGAAAGAACATTTTAATCCTTTTTGCAGAATTCAACAACTTGACTTTTTACTGATTTAAATGCAAAAAAAGTACTGTGTATTTTATATTATTATTTTTAGCAACATCCAGAATTAACTCTTCTATGTCGTGTTTCACGGTTTAGAGTCCAAACTAAGAAACACAGGGTTTATTTCTAATGGCAGAGCTGCTAATTTTCTCCACATAAACAGGCAATGTGTCACAGTTGAATTGCTGATCTCCGTGGTGCTCTCATTGACATGAGCATACATAGGAGTAACTCCATCCTGCAAATCACAGAATCATTTAGCTCGGAAAAGACCTTTAAAATCATCCAGTCCCACGACAGTGCTGGAAAAGGCAGGGAGATGTGCCACAAAGGAAAAACGCTCACAATTCAAAAAATGTTGTCATTTGAAACGAAGACCCTCTAAGTTCTTTAATGCCTGCTGCAAAAAAATTTTCACCAACAGGGAACACTATCAAAAAAAAAACCCGTAACAAAACAAAGAGTAAATCTGGCAATACCTGAAGCTGCTTGAACCAGACTGGATAATGAGAAGTCTAGAAACCTTTGTACCTGGACAAAGACAGGTCTGACAGAGAAAAGCACATTTGGGAAGTATGAGTAGTGCTGGTCAGCACTTGCTCACCGATGCAGCTGCGGCCGTCGGCGTGGAGCCGGTATCCCGGCCGGCACTGGCACTGGAAGGAGCTGAGGGTGTTGGCACAGCCCTGCTGGCAGCCGCCGTTCAGCACCGCGCACTCGTCCACGTCTGCAGAGGGAAGGGACACGGGGAGGAAGGGTTAGGAGAGAGCCCAGCACAGACACAGCCCGGTTCTCCTGGATGGCTCATCCAGAGTGCAGCCAGGGCGCTGGGACTGGGTTGTTGCTCGCTTCACTTCGGCAACAGAGCAAAGAAAAGTGGAATTTTATGGTATTTTTCCCAGTTCCCGCAGGCACTGCCTCTGTAGTCTCTGCTTCTGAAGCCCTTGTTAATTAGAGCGACTTGTGACAGTTTCATTGGGACCAAGAGAAAAACACAGGGAAAGAATTAGGGTTAGATAACAGATCTGAGCCTACAGGAACAGCTAGTCAAACATTTGGCTTTTATAAAAATTTGCTGTGTGAAGATTGACTTTTGCATCAGGCCTTTAATCCCATTTGTTCTTGGGGGTACAAGCATATACAACTGACACAGATGGAAAAGAGCCACATTCTCCATCACCATTAAATTTTCAGCCACGGAAAACACAGAATGCTTAGAAGGAAATTTTTTAAAGAATGAGGATTCTGTGCCACATTTTCTGTGACTACTATTATAGAATCATAGAATCATGTAAGAGACCTCAAAGCTCATCTCATTCCAAGCCCCTGCCATGGGTAGGGACACCTTCCCCTAAATCAAGTTGCTCCAAGCTTTATCCAGCCTGGCTTTGAACACTGTCTCTTGTTCTTCCTTGTGTACACCTGAACTTCCCACAGCATCTTCTCAGATGACCTCCTAGAAAAACAGTGTGAGCTCCTGATGATACCTTTCCAAAGTTAAGCAGGTATCATTTTGTATTTCACATTTTAGGGGGATTACATTCAGTCAAATGAAGAGGGAAATGAGCAGTAAGCCAGTTTGAGAACACTGCTGTACAGTTGCATCTGAAAATGATGGACAAGGATGGACGAAGATCAAGAACAGTTTAAGTAAACAGGTGAAGGACCAAAACAGACCCATGAAGCTGAATTTCTAGAAGTACCACATAAGCAGTTTTTGCACCTCTTCAGCAATGCCAGGCTACTGTAAATAGCTTTTGATTGGCATGTTGACACCATTACCTTAAAAATCAGCTCAGAGGTCATTGGAAATAAGGGTCAATTAGTCCATTCCCTGAAAAAAATTCACCTGGTAGATGTTTGCCTAGATTTTGTCTGTCCTTTCCTTAATAGTCCCCCAGGACGGCAATTTCACCTCCCACCCTCTCCCCCAGGGGCGATGCTGCCACCAAATTATCCCAAATTCCAAAGATATTTTCCTCCCCAAGCCAAGTCTCCCTCCTGCAACAGACATCTATGAAGAACCCCCCTTTCAACACTAAAGCCTCCTGCTGATTTAATTGCTCTTTAGATCATGTTCTGAAATCATCTAATGAGAGGCAAGTCCACAACTGCTCCTGTGGGGAAGTGAAGGAAATCCCCCCTCATATTGCACTTGAGGAACAAGGGGTATGGCTTTCATATCTTTGCTGTGGATCTGTCTGCTTTGCATTTAACTTTCATGGTTTACATATTTTTAATGCTTTTATGTATATTCCATCCTACAAAAATCGAACCAAAACTAACTGAAAAAGGAAGTTTTAAAGATGACTTGGAAATGTGCAACATGCCGGTCCTGAGGAAATGTATTTATAAAGTTAAATTTTAATATTTCACATGTGAATTTCCCTCACTTAAAATGAAGTCCTGGTGTTGACTGGTCTTTAAATTCAGAGCATTTGCTAACATGCACCACTTTTTGATCCTTCTGCTGTATTTGTTGTTTTATTAGACTGTATATTACATACATGTTCTACTGCCTGAAGACATCTGGAACACACTATTTTTAAACAGAAATTTTGCTTCTTAAAATGTAAACAGTAAACAGAAAATGTTACTCACCTTGTTGAATTACATATTGTTAAGAACCAGACTGCTGGATGAAATCAAAGCCAGGAAACTATTTGTATGAAGTATCAGAGAAATAAAGTAAGCAAAAAGACTCAGAAAAACAGAACAAGGAAGCAGCTGAACCATATAGCACACCACGTTCTAGTATTTATACCTCAATAAACTCAAACACTGGGAGCTTCAATATTTTAATTTTACAGGCTACGATCAGCTGGAGAATTTCTCTCATATACCAAATGCAGTTTAAAGTTAGGATATTGGCACTTAGAAAGGAGAAAAAATAGTCCAGCTAATAAAAACGAGCTTGGAGTTAGTGATATTTGTTAGTCTCCATTTGAAGATTTAAAGGAGTGACTTGGTTTATGGGGGAGCTCTGCACCCAGCAGCAGCTCTTCCCTCAATGGCATTTTCCTCAGGCGAGCACGTCCCAGAGGGCCATAAAGCAATGATATTGCTGAAAGGCAACATAATTCAATGAAAAATAAAAGACCCCAAACCATTTGTATATATGAGCTAAACCTACCCCTACCCTGAGACAAGTGGAGGCGAAGTGGAGGCGAGACCCGTGAGCCAAAAATGCAACTCCACGACGCCACAAGAACAGCAAATTTGATGACAGATGATCCCTTCCAGACTCAGACTTCCTCTGCAAGATCAATATTTTGAGGATTATATGCTGAAAGATTCCTTCACATCCTACAGATAAAATCAAAAAAATGCAAGGCACAGCCGCCTTTCCACGTCTCCTCCATCTCCAGGCCAGGAAACAGCTTCGCCCCCAGTTACAGCAGAAAAATTCCCTAATTATTTTGTCTGGGGAGCAGTCTGCAGAGCAGACACTGATCTAAATGTTTGAACTGCATCTGAAAGTTTTAAAAGTCTAACTACTTAGACTTTTATGTTCCAATTGCTGTACTAGTAAAGGACAAATAGCAGGAAAGCAACAGCTTCTGCTGTTTTAGGTACACAAGTGACCATTTCTTTTTCCACATGGAAATAGCTATAGAAAATTGAAATTATTCTAGAATAGTGAATGTATAAAAATATTTTAAAGTATTCTAGAAAGTCAGTTATTCTATTGCAATTCTAGGATATCACAGGATTATGGATCTGTGATTAAATTTGGATTAGTTTCCATTGCAGATCAAACTGAAACACCTTCGTGCTTGACTTTCTACAGTTAGAACTTAGGATGCTTATCTGAATAACCTGAATTTCAAGCCACTTATGGCTTGCCTATCACAAGTCAGACTGTGATGAAAGCAGCTGCATCCCCACACATCAGAGGGAGAGCAATCCACCGAGAAAAGACGGGAAAAGAGAACTGTGCTGGCCCCAGGCTCTCTTGCCAAGGGGATTATGCTGCTGGGTGAACAAAGCAGAGGTGGCATATGGATATTCTCCTTCTCACCTTCAGAAGATTTCAGAGATGCATCACAGTGAGATTCCCACTCAAGGTACCTCCCTGTGTCTCCATTCACCTGATACTCAGTCACACAAGGCAAAAGTCTGTGTGTTTCCAAGATGTGAAGTATTTTAGCTATCGTGACATTCACCTTTTCTAGGTCTTCATGCTTCTGAGGGCTGTGCACTTGGACTGGCCCTTCCTCCATCCCAACAACTCAAGTTCCAAACATGGTACAAGAGGAAGGAAGTGAAGTACAAATGCCCAAACTGCTGCCAGCATGGTGCCTTTCCAAGGGCAGATCCTACATGTAAAGCTTCAGACTGTGAAGCTCTCCATACCCCGGACTGAGGGCCCTAGGAATCTTCAAAGAGGTTTGTCCCTAATTGATTTGATGAACCACACTGGCAACAGTCCATTTTCCCTGCCCAAAGCCTGTTCCAATACAGACCTGTGTGACTGCTTGTTTGGAGTTCAGGATCATCATGAGTGGTTTTTTTCACATCATTATTAAAATGTTCAGAAACAGCTATGATCAATCAGTTCCTCAAAAACAGACAGAGAGCGGTGTTAAACATTGGTAATTAGCGAACCTGCAATCATGGTTTTTATAAAGGAAGAAAAAAAGCAAGATACTGCCAGGATCAATACCCTAACAATACTAACAAATAGCTTTGCTTTTCAGACCAGTAAGAAATGCAAACAACATACACATGGAAAGCCCAAAAGAAAAAAAGGAAGAATCACAAGTCTCCATTTTGAGAATCCTGAATGGAGGAGAGATGTTATGCCACAGGTATCCCAAGGATGGTATCCAGAACAAGGACACTGCCAAGAGCACTGTGTGAGGTCCAGGCAGGCACAGGGTGACAGCAAAGTTTGCCTCTCAGGGAGCTTCACCCAGCCAGTGGCATTTCTTCAGGGTGACAAATGAACAGGCTTTCCCTCCCTTGACTATAAAAACATGCACAGATAGAGAATTGTTCAAAGTCAGAGAAGCAGATAAAAATTTCATCCTCCCAGTGTCCAGGCACTGATGGAGAAGGAAACCAGAACAGGACAGTACCAACCCTATCATTTAGATTAGATATTAAGAAAAATTTCTTCATGGAAGGGGTTGTAAAGAATTGGAACAGTCTGCCCAGGGCAGTGGTGGAGTCACCACCCCTGGAAGTGCAGATATGGCACTTGAGGATGTGGTTTAATGGTGAACATGGTGGTGGTGCTGGGCTCACAGTTGGACTGGATGATCTTAAAGGTCTTTTCTAACCTTCATGACTGTAAAGATTTCAGGATTATTTATTTACTAGCTTTTGGCAAAATCTCTTTGCTTTGGCAAGCAAAGAACAACATGGAGAGGCAGAGACTAAATAGGTGTGAACACCACCCACCCCACAAACACCAGAGACTTCATGTGGATGAAAAGATTTCTGGAACTGAGAGCTGATGTGAAAACCCTTTCTGGCACACTGGCACACTTACTTGCACAGAGGGACCCAAATGACCACCACACCCTCCGTGGACCTGGCCCATAGAAGCATCACTACACCCTTTCACCAGATGCCTAAGAAATACTACATAAAACTGGAATGAATGACACACAAATGTCTCCATCTTCCAGCCACCACAATCCCCCAGCTCACTGTAGAAAGGATGAGATCAGCAGAAGCAGGGAAACACAAACCCCTACTTGTATCTAGGGAATGGTTTATGCTGATAAATCCAGATTATAATTAAAAAGAATTGCAGTGATTCTTTTAAAAAAAAATAAAATAAACATGACCAGAAAGAAGAAACACGGTCTAGTCTTTTCAGCATTATCTTAAAATTCTGTAAAATCAGGGCTTGTCCCTTCTTTACCTGGGGAGCTCTGTGGGTCTCATGGTCCCCACACAATATTGTGAGGATCAGTCAGTAATGATGCTGATAGAGAAAGAGAGAAGATTGGATCTTAAGCAAAGTACCCCTACAAGAAACCTTAAGTGGCTCTATGTGAAGTTATCACAAGTGGATAAACTGTTCAACTCACACATTCATTTGGAAATAAGTTCCAACAATCTGGCTCACCCCTCCCTTGCCCTGACCAACTCCCCCAGTCTCCTCAGCTGCAGATCATTTCCTACATCTGATATGAAAACTCTGTTTGCTATTTAACATGATATTTAAAATCAACAAAGATGCATGACAGTGCTTTCCCTTCTGTTATTTGTAACTACACTGTTACTATTCTCTTCTCTATATTCCAAAGGATGTTTAAACCTCACAAAAGTTATGAAGGGAAAATATCATATGGTCTTTCCCCACTAATTAAATGATGGATTTTACACATTAAAGTAGTGTGTTTCTCAATCAAAGTATTTATGTACTTAAGGGAAGGAAGGGAAACAGGCTTGGTTCCCAGACATTCTTAAGTTGATCACAAAAGTCAGAAATTATTCTATAAAAACAAAACTTAAAATAAGACCCTGCTATTGCTCTAAGTAGGCACATTTATAAGAGATTCAACTCACAGCTTCCCTTAAATCAGTCTCTCAAGACTCAAGCTTGAAAATGTCCAAAATCTGACAAGCAGTGCGAATCCCCTCACAAATGCACTCACTACCAAGCATGACATAATCTTCTCTTGCAGCAGAAGTTTTTAAAAGGATCTCTCCTGTTTTACTAACACTAAAATTATTTTCAGGGTTTGAAACTTTGATTGGAGGAGGTTTGAAACTCCTGTTGCTAGAAAAATGTTTGTCCATCTTTTGCACAATGAAGGAAGTTTGACATTGGTATTGACTCTGGGAAGGAAAATACAAATTTCAAGTCTGGTCCAAAACAAAGCCTAAAATTAAAAAAAAAAAAATCTGTTCATATTAATTAAAAAAAAAAAACATATTTCTTTTTCATTGAACCAAACTGAAAAACAAAGATTGAGAAGGGCAGTTTTGGATGCCTGGGAGGTTTTAAACTGCAAAACTCCTAGTATAGGGCTTTTTTTTATGCTTCACAAACCCCCACAAATATGCTACAAGCTCTTTTGAGTGGTTTTCTAGAACCTGGTGTTAAAACACCTTCACAAAATAGCTTTCAGCATAGATAAATGTGCTCCTGCAGAGCCAGCTGGGTCATTTTGAACTGTTAGAGCTCCCAGGCTTTTATTTTTGCTCCTCAGCTATTTGTTCTGCCCTTTCCTGGCCTCTCCGATGGATTAGAGGAGCATCCATTGTCTGCTGCAGCTCCAAGGCAGCCAGGTTAGCCCTGATCCCTGCAGCTTCCTCACATTCCTCACTCACAGGTGTCTGAGGCAAGGCTGCTCCAACAGAATTAATTAATGGAATGGCCTCAGCAAACCATACCAAAAGGAGCACGTCCTGCCTGGTAAGAGACTGGTTAAAAGGCAAGGTTAATGACTCCTCACCCAATTTAGCCCCTGCAAGCTGGTTCCACAGCCAAGGGGAACCCTTGTTAGAGCAGCCGGTTTCCTACTACAGTTCTTCCCCCAGGATTAAGGACAGAGCAGCTTCAAGCAGCACCCATTTGGCAGGGCTATCCAATTAGCCATGCATGGAAACAGGCCTTCCAAGCTACCTGATTATTTACACTCCCCTGAAAATGGGAAAGTAAATCATGGCATTAAATAACCGCAGCTTTTGCAGCAGGTTCAGTCTTTCAGTCCTTCCTTCAGAGCTCCCCAGAGATTTGGTCACATCGTGGAAAGGCACCTTCTACCCTGTAGTTGGTACCTTGCCCTACACTTCAGATGTGTTTCCAGACAGTTTTAAGGACTTTCAGCTGTGTGTAGGTCAGGTTTCCCTTCTCTCCCTTCTCCTTCTCTTTATAGAGAACACCAAAGGACAGAAACCACAGCACTGTGAAACACTGAACAGCAGAGTCATTGATGGGACCATGTGTTAGGCAATAAATATTTATGTCCAGATCTGAAAGAAGATGCATCTCCTGATGCCTGTTTTCAAGGCAAGAGGACAGAGCCATCTCCAAGGTATGGAATTTTTGCCAGATCCATGGAGCAGGAATGGCAGGAGCTGCGCCACAACCTGCTTTTGGGGAGAAGGCTTCTATGAGCACTGAAAGGGACAATCCACCCCATCAAGTCTAAAAGAGCTGGATTTCATTTCCTGGTCTGTGACTGGCCTTACTGGACAACAAACAGATGAATAAATTGCCATGAGATGTCATGCAACCCTGTTACTGGGGGACACAGGTGATCTGAAAGAATGACACTGACTTGCCAAAGATCCTGGTAATTTGAATTAATTGAATTTGAATTCAGGATGGGGGAGGAATATTTCAAAGATGCTCTAAGACTTTTTCTTTTTTTTTTTAAACTATTGCTTTCATGTGAAAACTGGCACAAGGCAACCATTGAAAGTGGTGAGTTGTTCCTCACCAATGCCTCGTTCCTGCCACCATGGTTCATTTCTCAGATGTCCCCCAGGAGATCTCCTGGACAGGGTGATGTGAAAAGAGAAAATTGGCCAATATTTGTACTGCCCATATCTGCTTACTCTCAATGCCTGACATGCCACTCTCTCACAAGATATTTAACAGTGGTTTAGCTCAATAAACATCCAAGAGCCCCTCATCCACAACTCTAAATGCAAACCATATGTTGCAGATGAAAACCCTGAAGATTATAATTAGAACTGTCCATTCAATTTAAACAAAGTCAAGAATGAAAACTATTTCAAATTCAATAAACAGGCTATTTCAAAGTGTAGACGCTGTGGAGGACAAGCTTAACAACTTAATTGACAGGTAAAGCTTCATTTCTAATCCTCATTTTGATATCATCTGTAGCCTCAGGAGTCAAAACACATCACTGCTCAGTGCTCAAAATATGCAGAGAAAATGAAAATGTCAGCTGAATGAAAAAAAGGAGAAGCATCTGTTTGATAGCTGTGTAAGCCTGTGATATGTAAACTGCTTTGGAGTCAAGCAGTCCTAATTAGAGTTTCAAGGAATTCTTCATTAAATATACACACACAGAGACATATATATATAAGTTTTAAGCAATTATTGAAACCAGACAATTTGCAAGAAAATCAGGCTGTAGAATTAAAGCAAGGAACATTGTAATTTCACGGACAGACCTCAGACAACACTGTGATGTTTTCACACAGCTGTGAAGAAATACATTTTCCCGTCTTTTCACAAAGCAGTTCTGTATGTTTTTCTCCATTCTAAGTCTTTAAAATAAAAAGGAATGATCCATTTTGGGATCTCAGTGGAGTACACAGCATCTCAGAAAAGAAAAGCCAAAAAAGAAGAGTGATAGGGTTACCAGCCTACACAGTGAGGTTAGACTAATAGATATTTTGGCAACTGCACCCCCTTGACGACTCCAACTTCCATCAATATGAAACCCACACAGATGGACACAAACTCTCAGTGAAGAACTGTGCCAGGATAAGTGAATGACCACATGAAATAACAAGGGAGTACAAGCTGAAGAGCGGCAAACCAGATAAAAGGGTAACACAGGCACCTAAAAAAACATTTACATACTGAAAAAAAAAAGCTTCATTAATGTCACTGCCTCCAGTAGAAAAGAGGTGAATGTGCTGGCTGTAAACAGGGAAGTCAGAAGGGAACATTTTGCCTATGCTGAAAAACAACTATCAAAATTTTATTTAATTTCTGCTTAGGAGAAAGAGTTTGAGATCACCGGTAGCAGCAGCTACTGCAACATTCCTGCAAGATTTTCTGATGTGGGGCAGAGCAGCAGAGGGAAAATTAGTTATGGGTCTGTCAATTTTTCAATCGAGCTACTCAGCACTAGCCAGTTGGGCCCTGCTGGGAGGTGGGAGGGTGGCAAAGGAAGAGAGGATCTCTGCAAGGAGATGTACTTAATAAGTGACAGCATGATACAGCCCAAACTCCTTGTGTGGACTCGGATCTGAGCTGTATTAAGGAGGTTTGTATGTTGGGCCATCAGCATCTTCTCTCGGCAGGATGTGGCAGTTTGAAAGAATAGTTATGGAATAAAGAGAGAGAAATGCCTGATGTGATGAGAACACCTGGATTTTGCTAGCAGCAATATTAATGCACACTTGCTGAGCTCTGTGTCTTTACTACAGCAGAATGCAGGGAAATGTGTTTTCCACACACAGTAGGTAAAATGCGCACAAGAAAATTATAATCATGCAAACACCTTCATAATCTGATGTTTCCAGCCTACAGTACATATGCTGCGCTGGCTGGAAATACAGATGTGATTTGTGACAAGGCTGTGCAGGACCAGGAGAGCAAGGAGGGCACAGACTCCATTCAGTCAGCAAGCTCCATCCCTGAACAGAACTCTGAAAGAGACAACAGCACAGCCTCCTCCACCTCTTTCACAACTGGCTCCTGGCATTGCTCTACAACCATTAATTCATGGCCTGCCTCCTGAGATGCCACCACAAGTGTCAATCCCCCACAGGAGCCATCCCAGCTCCAGGACAATCTAGAACATAAATTGCCAGCAAGCAAAAGCCAGCATTTTACACAGATTTTCTTGCTCTGCTCCCTTGTGACATACATCATGTGTGACTCTGCAGAGATTCTACCACAGGCAGAGAGAAGTGACATTAACACATCCAAAACCTATCCATACCAACTTCCAGAGCTGGATCCTAATCATGGAATCATAGAATGATTTGGGTTGGAAGGAATCTTGAAGATCACCCAGTTCTAATCCCCCTGCCATGGGCAGGGACACCTTCCACTAGACCAGGGTGCTCCAAGCCCTGTCCAACCTGACCCTGAACACTTCCAGAGATGGGGCAGCCACAAATTCTCTGGGAAATATGTCAGTGCCTCACAAAGTCAAAAAGCCTAAAGCCCCTCTCCAGCTTTCTTGAAGCCCCTTTAGGCACTGGAAGGGGCTCTGAGGTTTCCCTGGAGGCTTCTCTTCTCCAAGCTGAACCACCCAAAATCCCTCAGCCTGTCTTTGTGGGAACAATGTCACCAGGCACAGAGGAATTCAGTTTACTTCCTTTTCTTCCTCTTCCTGAGATTAAAAATCACATCAAATTAATCAGTTGATTGCTCCATTTTTATTACTTGTTTTTGAACTCCTTGGCTGACACTGAATCCCTTTCAGGACAGGAACTGTTACCACGGTTCTCAGGTGGGTCTTTCACAGACCCAGTGTGCAACAACAGCAGGTTTACTTCAAGCTGGTCTTTTATATATCCCAGCTAAAGCCCTCAGGTACTCCTGTAATTGAAGTTTGAGTAATCCAATATGATGTTGATCAAACTACTGATCTTTTAATAACGCAGCGTAGCTCTCCCAGCAGTTGCTATCTCGCTGACAGCCATGTCTGGATCGCTTCCTTTGGGCCAAGACTTTGAACAGAGAAGCTGAAGGATTTCTGTTTACGTTAGATTTTATCACAAATTGTTTTAAAGCTTTTTAAGGTTATATCACATGGCTCATAAAATCCACAGTCATTTCAATAATAAAAAAATAAAAAAAAAAAAAGGGAGTTCTATTAGCTGTCCTGGTGAAGAACAGTATTAAATGCTTCCAAAGAGGAACATAAACACCACTCAGGAGCTGTGCTCTTTCCCATCTCCGTCTCTGCCATCAGTCCTTGTTTACAGAGCCTGCAGGCAAAGCTATAGAAAAAGATGTAGTCACCCTGCACAATACCCTCCACTGAAAGGCAAATGCGCACATTTTTCCTCTCATAATTTCCATTTAAAGTACGAATTTAAGGTTTCTAAGCCTTGCCTCTCTACACAAGAATAATTCAGCTGCAATTTGCATTTTCGATGTGCTCAAAATGAACACCAAGATGACTCATGTGCTGTTTATAAGATGCTTACATTTGCCAGTAAATACCTTGCTACAAACAAGCTATAATTTAAGTATTCAAAAGTCTTGCTTCTGTATAAAATTACTACCAAGTGTAATTTTGGAGACCACGACCAGAGCTTCAATTTCAGGCTTGCAAAGCTCTTCCTACACAATGATTCTTAAAAGTACGAGTGGATTTTCTTCTCTGACAACGGCAATCATTGTATCTCTGTAATTGCAGAAAAGATTACCTGGCTTTTAATTCACATTAGTCAGCTCCAACAATACCATGCTTCTTTCCTTTTCTTTAAAATAAACTAATTATTGTCAATCAGCCCACCGGAATGTTAACATTCTCCATAACCTGCCTTTCAGAGGTAGTCATAAATGCAAGAAACTAGCTAATATAAACTAATCAGAGCCCTAGAAATATCTCAAAACATATTTGCACTGCAGTCTATCATTTTTTCTGACATTATTTCTAAATATTATCTTTCATCTGGACAATAATAGTCTTTTCATATAGTTCTATAATGCTTTTCATCTAACTATTCACAGTGCCTGCATTAATTAAAAGCATTAAATCCCTGAGTAATGTGGCAAATACTGTAATATTTTGAACTTTAAATGTTTTCATAATCAAAAGCTGATCAATACAGTTTATGTATCAAGTAGTTGGCACAAAAAAAAAACTTTCTAGGCCAGTTTTTTTTGTTCATGCCCAACTTTCTGCACCAACTCACAACTGCAAGACCTGGAGTTGCCCACGGAGAAACCACAGAGTGGGTGATGGTCACTGTCCCTGCACTTCCCACAACCACTCCTTTCCAAAGAGAAGGGCAATTTATGGTTCCCATTCTGTATTTCCTTCCAGCTGGTGGAGCTGGAGGAAGACAAGGTAGCTGGAAGCCTTGGGAAGCAATCCATGTGCCGAGTCTATAATCAGTTGTGACGCACGGGGAGCTCTGAGCGCCATATGGACGGGACCAGCAGATGCTGTGGAGATGGGACTCTGTGTTTGCTGCTACCTGTGACATTCAGAAACCAGTTCTCCCTTTCAGTCCGTGTCAGATCAGTGATCAATAATTCATCTGATAACTGAAATGCAGAAAAAGGTGCCAGTTTTCTGTGGGGTATGAGCAATACCGTGCTTTTTAACAGACACGGAACACAGCAGAAGTTGTGCTGCAGGAAACGTGTGACAAGCTGCACTACACCTAACCCTGTGTAATCCTGACATAACCTGAAAATTAAACTGCCAGTTCCATGGTTTGTTTATCCAGAAGGCTGTTATTAAAATGTTGCAGCTGAACTAAGCATTCAAAGAGAAAAATGTAGGCACCAAAAAACAAGCTCCATGGGAAAAAAAAGAGACATTTTTTTCTCCATGGAAAAAAGAGATTTACCAAGATTATCTGGAAATAATAACTGAATCCTTGAAATATAAGTGGTCCCAGTCTTCCCTAAGAGTCAAGGGCTGCAAATACAGGTAGGACTCCTTCAGCTGTTGCTTTGGAGCCTTGGATTAGGATAACGCCCTTGACATTCAACTGGTGTGCATAAAACTTCTACTTAAAAAGTGACTGAAAACTGACTATGCCTGTTCTCAGCTCCCATCGATAAAAACATGCATGCAGGATAAACGAGCTCAGTCTTCAATGGCAATATTCACTTTGGAGGGAGCTGTCATAACTGTGAGTTGTCTACCCCGAGGGATGGCAGATGTGAGAAACTGGGTGGTTCAGCTCACAGCCGCCTTTGTTCCGTGTGTGAGGGAGGAGCGGGGAGACTTTAGCAACAGCCAAGCAGGATTCAGGAGAAAACTAAACAGGGGCAATTAAAATTCAACAATAAATCAATTCTCAGAGCATCAGATGTTCTTCTCGGCCAAGACTGATACAGAAATGCTCTAAACCAGGCTGAAGCGCCTCTTCTTGTCTGAGAGATGTGTCCCTTCCCTGACCAAAGAGAAGCAGTCAGACACAAAATGCTGGGATTTGCTGAGTTTAGTATATGATATATTTTAAAAAGACTGAAAGGGTTTGTGTGTCCCCAGCAAGCAGCTGAGTGGTTTAGGCTGGGGAGGGCTCACAACAAGCGAGGGGACTGAGCAGACCAAGCCCAGGCATTTGCTGTGCTGACAGCCACTGCCAGCCTGGAATGAGCCCCTGAAATTCCGCTCAGGTTCCTGCCTGCTCGGGCTTGCCAGGAATCAGGATTCGGGTAATTCATTTAACAAGTCCAATAACCTGCAGTCAGTGTCACCTTTACTATGAATCTGTTGTCATTTTTGCTGCTTATTGGGAGCACAGTTTTTTCTGTAGAACTACCAGGAATAGACAAATGCAGACAGATGAGACAATTTGCCTAGGAGAGTGTCACAGCTTCATGCAGCTATTGATCCCAGCCGGACCCCAGCCAGCTCTGAGGTGGCACAGGGAGCACAGCGGAGGTCAGAGGAACAACCTCCAGACATCACTTCTCCTCAAGAGCCAGACAGAAATGCTTGAAATTGAGAATTCCAAAAGAATTACTTAGGAGTAGAGATAAAATTAGGTTCCCAATCAAGTTTGCAAGTGTAGCTATGAGTGTCTCCAGGAGTTTCTGCCTGGAGCTTCTCCACAGCCACCCACAAAAATCACACAGTTCTCCTGCCTAAATCCAACAGTCTCCAGAACACCACAGAAGTCTGAGTGCATAATGCCAAACAGTGTTTACAACACACAATTAATCCTTAATCTTAGTTAATACAGCTCACTTTAAAAGAGAAGCAGGGGAACCCTTCTTTTTTTTTGTTACCAACTGGGATCTGAAATTAAAAGCAGTTATTATGCTTTTTACTTGTGACTAAAAATAGTGATTTGACAGGTAGGAGCAACCATAAATAAACAATATTTAAATGTAAAAACAGATATTGCTTCTTGTTGAATTCACTTAGAATATAAGACATTTACCAGTATTCTGCATGTACAAACTAGTGGAAAAGAAAATGTTTATTCTTCTCCCCCTGGCAGAATACTGTGGATTTTTTATACTTTGAAACTTAAATACTTGAAATTATCTGACTTAGCTCTAAAAACCCAAGCTGGAGTCCCAGGATATCTAAGAGCAACTAACAACAGGGTTGGAAAAATCAGAAATTAGGTTTTACCTTTCTTCCTCTCACTCTCCTTTTTCTTTTGCCTATTCTTTTTCTCTTCCTTTTAGAATTGCTGTAAAATTCCAATACAATGAAATACCTTGGTTGTCAAGATGGTTCACCCAGGGTCTGCTAAGGTCATGAGGTGGAGCTATCTGTTCCCCTCACTCTGTGTAGCACACATTAGGTGGGCAGAGTAATCGCTTACAAATAATTAGATAACTGTGATACAATTCCTGCAACTGGATTTATTTCTTTGTCTCAAGAAAAGGTCTTGAAACAGAGAAAGATGAAGAGGGCTGGGTGGCTTCACCTCATCCAGGGGTGCCTTCACTAGACTGCTCTAAGATTTAAGTTCAGTTGCTGTGGTACTTGTTGCACCTGGAATAAGAACTGGGACTTTTTTTTCTTTTTGTAAAATATATTCTTCTTCTCCTTCTATTGAAGCGTTCCTGGAAGTAAGTACCTCGGTGTCATGGCATGCCAACAGTGTGTGTTGAGTCAACTTTCAGAGATAAGACAGTGCAAAAGCATCCTGAACCCCTCCAGCAGACTAATTTCTCCTGTTCTAATAAAAATTAAAGAAATTAATTAAAAACGCCTTGGCATTTCCCTAGAGGTGCCTAGTATTATGTTCCTCAGGTTTTATCACAGGACATGGCAGACACCTGTACACTGATTTGCAGGGCAGGGAAAACAGCCCAAATGCAGAATTAATGTTTGTTCTCTTCAACATAACCAGAATTGGACGAGAGCAAGTTATATCTCAGACCTTTTCAACTTAATAAATGTTACCCCATATTAACAAGCACTTCCTTGCTCTCCGATATGTCCCTCAGTATCCCTTTTATCCCATTATTGACTGTTCCCAGGGAACAGTGTTTGGAGACCTCCCACCCGCCCTGGATCAGGCTCCAGCAGTGACACTGGTGACTCTTCCATCACTGGGATAACCAGTGGTGGCCTTGCAAAGTCACACTCTGGCTCTGGAGGCAGCTGCTCCCCAAGTCCCTCTGGCAAAGGTCAGCAAACCTGCCAGGGCTCCGAGATTTGACCGAAATCCCTGGGGATGGGGCTACCATGATTGCAATATCACTCCAATCAACAAAATAGAAGCTTCTTTTCATCAACAGTTAATCACAGGACTTCACTTGTCTCTATGTTCCTTCAGTTGCCTTGACAGACGAGAGCACAATAATATAAATAAGAAATGACAGTTTACCAAAGAAGGTTAACATAAGGTCACGACCTTTTTCTACTTGACTTCTGCAGCTTATTCAAGTGTGAAAACAAGCTTTTGTAGCTGTAGCCTCAGCATCCCTTACAGATCTGGACTTGTGCCAACAACTGAGCTTTAAAATTACCATTTAAAATACCATTTTAAATGGTATTTATGTTCAGAAAATACCATTTCTGCATTTCGCGGTGCTCGAGTGGAACTGCTTTGCATTGGAATAAAACATGAAATGAGGATATCTATGCATTTCACAGAGTATCTCACTGGCACAGGCTGTCAGTGGTGCCTCTCCTTCCCAAACAAGGAGGTATTGGACACACACGCATTTCCTCTCCCTTCCTCAGACCACATTACACCTTTCTGAGCAAACCCACCCATAGCCCCTGACCAGGCTACCCCCGGAATGCCACATGGATGCACAGGGCAGAGCGTCAGGCAGACAGTCCTACACTAGTAAATGTCAAATATTAATTTGTCACATTATTTGTGCAGTGATTTAAAGCCAAATCCCATCTCATCATTCACTTCCATCAGGCACATGAAGAGCGGGAGGGAAGCAGGAGCTTTCTGTCACAATCTGTAATGCCTACGCGAGGAGCTGCCAGAAAATATTTCTCTGTCAGAGAAGCAAACTGAAGTTCTGAGCGTGAAGGCTGGAGAGTGAAAGCTGCAGTACAACACAGAGATAATTAGTTTTGAAAGGCTAATCAGGTCAGTGCTCTGGCTGGCATTTCTCTGGAGATGCACATGCCTTCACCTCACCACATCTCGCCTCTTGACACAAATATCCCTCACCAAAGTGAAGTATGACTTTAATACATAATTCTGAATTGACATAACCTGCTATAAGAACCCCCAAATAGCCAGGAAAGATCCCTACAGCCCTGGGAAGGACAGACCCCGCAGCACAGGGGTGTCCCAGGCTGTGCTGCTCAATCCCCTTCCCCACGTGGGTCCAACCAGCCACAGAAACACTCGAGAAGGGAAAGGTTTCCAAGCTGACAGCAGCAGCTGATTTAAGATTATCTCACGTATTTTATGATTATCTCATGTATTTTATGCTGTTGCCTTGTGCATATTCACGGAGCTTTGTGTCCTGTCTGCACCTCTGACGCCCTAGAAGGTGGAAATGTTGAGCATCCTCAGCTAATTCAAGCTGTGAAATTAAGCCTTTGGGTCTCCAAAAAAATTGCTCGCAAAGCCTCAGCAATGATCGATCAAAACAGCAGTGCACTTCATTATGCTGTTGGTTTGTGAATTTTTACCCACTTTCCCTTCCTTAGCATTAAACAGCTACAAATGGCTAAAAAAATATTGCAAAAAAACTGAACAGTTATTTCCTGACATCTTTCCCTTTTGTCAGAAGGATGCTCTATTTTGTTTCTGAAAAACATGATCAATCTTTACAGTACTAATGACTTGCTGAATAAAATCTGTGCTACTTCCATGCTGCTTTTCTAACAATACACCTTATTTGTACCCTGGCTTATAAAAAAATCCCGTACACCAATTGATCATTTCAGTCACCAGTGAAATAAAACCAACCATGAGACAAATAATGGGAGCAGAACAATAGTGCACATCTATTTAATGCTTGAATTTAGACTAAGGGGTAACATAAAGCACAATGATGCTATAAAGACAGAAAGAATGCAACAACCCAGAACAACAATAAGCTTTATTCCTCCAAAACCACTGGTTAACCTGAATGAGGAGCTGTTTTACTCCCATCTGCAAAATGACTCCTTTGAGCAATGCAGAGGCATCAATAAAACCCCAATTCAGTGTCACGTCCTGGAAGACCTTCCAGCAGCACATGCAGAGCTCACTTTTCCCTCATGTAGTAAACAACAACCAAGTTACTCATACTGTACCACCTGATGGCTAGAAGTTGGCTGAGATTGGCCTCCTTGCAGGTCAGTACAGCCAAGTGCTCATTGTCCTTGTCACCTCTGCAAAAATTCAGGTGTATTTAGTGACACTGCTACCTTCACTTTGTTCTATTGATTTCATTTCCAGTCCATTGTATGTTTCCATTTTTGTCTGAAGATTTCAGAAAGTGGCTTCAAAACAGTTAATAATATGTTCCCCTGAAATTCCTGGTCAGATAAAATATAGTACAAAAATCAAATACCTTAAGCTCCGTTTGAGTTTTTAAAGAATGTCCAAATGCTAGAATGTTAAGTGTATTTTAAGAATAGAATTGTGTAGAAGGAATACTAATTTGACTAATTTATTAATTCAAAACTATTTTAAAGGAAAAATTACTTTTGCATGCTAAGAAAATTAGGACTGCAATGAGCAGGACCCCTGCTTTCAAAAACTCTGGGGTTTGGACAACTTTTATACCCTAAAAGCACTAAGCAGTCATCTAAACACAGACCTGTGCACTGACTCATGGGCATATTGCCAGTCAGTCTCCAAAAGAGGTAAAAGAAGGCTGAGGTGAAGTAGCAGGGATCTGTGAATCATCCATGACATTCCTGTGTTGAGCCCTCCAAAGGCCAGAATGAAAGAAAGGGCCATAATGAAATACTTCAATCAAAATAAAATAACCATCTACAGCTTATTTACACTGCCAAGGTGGGTCTCAACTGATAGGTTGCCCCAGAAAATAATTCCATCCTCTCCTAGTGAAAAAAGGAGTGCAGCCAAATAAATTATATGACCACAGGCAAGAGATACAGTCCTTTGTACAAACCATAAAAAGGAGTTGGACAATGGTAAAATGAAATCCTGGAAGAAAGGAATTTGTGAGATACTGTGCAACAGGAAGATCCAGAGAAGACAGTTTCTTATGAAAAGATGATAATACAGTTCCTGTAGGTCAGCACATCATCTGGTCTTGTTTACATCCACTCTGTTTACCAGCGCACCTTTAAGATGTCTGACCATAATTCATTATGTGTTTTAACACCAGCTTTTGCATACGAACAAATTTTACCCTATAATGCACTAACTAGACTTAAATTTCCCTTAGGAAAAGGACAAATGGGTTTACATAGCATGTGGTTTTAAATCCTTTTTTATTCAGTTAATCTCTAGCTGTGGAATTGTGATTGAAATGTGAAAGTGTATGTGTATTTTCTGATAAGAACCATTTTGCTTTAGAGACAGATGAAATATTATCAAGCATATGCACTTTCTCCAAGTTTTTAAATTGATGATGGAAATCCCATAATCAGAACATGGCACAGCCAATCCAGGTTAAGTGATAACATTTTTTCAACAAAATAAAACAAAACCCCAACCCTTTGAAGTGTTCTTACAGTTACATCTTCATAATCCCAACATGAGAAGATCTGCACTCTCGACAACTCTGAGCTCACACTTCAGCTGGCTCCACATAAAAGCCAGCACTTCCTTCTCCTTCCTAAATCTGCTGGTTCCTTAAAAGCAGTGAGACACAGCACAAAACATTACCTTCACACGATTTTCCATCTTCCCCCAGTTTCTGGCCAGCTGGACATTTGCAGTGGTAGCTGCCGATGGTGTTACAGCAGCGGTCGTGGCAGCCCCCGTTCTCCGTGCTGCACTCGTTGACATCTGCCAGAAGAAAGCACACAGCAGTCAGTAAAGAGTGGGCACTGACCACATTACCTGAGGATTTGAGGACAGTCATGTCTGATTCTGATGTGGAAAAAAATGAGGACGTTTCTGAGATGAACAGCTCAGCACCCTGAAGCAAGGCCAGGAGCAGTGACTCCCAGCTACGCTGCTGAGCCCCTCGACTCTACCAAGTTGTTCCAAGGGAGGTTAGATCAGATACTACAAAACACTTCCTCACTGAAAGGTTTAACAAGCACTGGAACAGGGTGCCCAGGGAAGTGGTGGAGTCACCATCCCTGGAGGGATTTAACAGACAAGTATCATAGAATCCTCATGGCTGGAAAACTCCTCTTAAGACCACCAGGCCCAGCTGCTAGCAGATGTGGTGCTTGGGGACATGGTTTTGTGGTGGGCTTGGCAGTGCTGGGTTAATGGTTGGACTTGATGGTCTTAAATGCCTTTTCAACAAAAATCAGTCTGTGATCTTAAGAGTTGCAAGGGTGGGATTTTCCTCTTCTCCCTCCTGCACAAGGTGAGTGCAGAGCCCACCTGGCTCTGGCTGCAGGCTCTACCCACCCAGCTCACCAACTTCCACCTCTGGGCAACATCATCAGGAACAACCTTTGTACAGTCATTTCCAGCAGCCTCACTTGGGTATCAGTTTGCTTCTAGAAGCAGTGGCAGAGATGAGAAACCTCTGAAAGATGGCAGTATTTTAAATGAATTGTGGTCTTGCTTTCCATCAGGTGCTGGTATCTACACACCTGATTTATTCACCTGATAAGCTGGTGTTTGCCTGCATGCAAAATAGAACTTCACACATTACAAATGAAGAACACTAAAGAACACAATGAAAAAAATAAATAAGTAAATAGACAGCCAGTGGCCAAGAAAAATCAACGGCAAAGACATTAACTTACATACATACTTAAATACTCTATATAAGAAATTTCAAAGAAATATGATAGAAACCATCAGGCCAGCAGTACTGCTCTGCTGAACAGGATCAGAAACAATAGATGGAAGTGATTTCCAAACCAGAAAATTTGTCAAATGGGGTCAAACCAGAAAATTTATCAAAAATTAACACACCCAGCAGGTATTTGCTGCACTGATTCCATGCACACTGGAAACTGGGAAACGCTTTCTTGCTCCCTTTGCCCTCTGAAGTGTTCACGTGCCACGGACACCCAATCCAGCACTGCAAGGGGTAAGCATTGACCTGCATGAGAATAATGGGCTGTGGGGACTTTGCTTCATTTTTTGGCAAATGTTTTGATCTGGCTTGGTGGCAGAGCAGACCCCCTCCCCTGGGAAAGCCTGGGCTGAGGGGACACACGACCTTCTCAAAGCCCAGGATGAGGGTGCAGGTGACAGATCTGACAGGCCTTTGGTACTGGCAGGGATCTGCATTCAGGTGAGAGAGCAGGAAAGCCAGGAGGAGGAAGATTAAGCAACAGAAGATAAGCATCATCGTGACTGTAAAAACCACAGGCAGTTGCTTCATATTAGTGGCACTCCACATTCCCCAGGGGGAACTGAGGCTTTTAAAAAGTCCCATTTAATTAGTTCGTAAAGAAAAATTAAAAAAAAAAAGGATTTCATATTCATGCAAGAGAGGTGAGAGCCTTTCAACTGCAGCCCAGTGATGTCAGAGACTCAGATTTACCAAGGTTTGTTAGTTCTTTGACGAGCTCGAGCTTCACTCGACTGCCTCATTTCCGATCCTGGCTAAAAGCCACAGGTTACAAGAAATTTTTGAGGAGATTTCAGACTATTAAAAAGGCTGAAAGAAAAGTGTATCATGAAACACCAACTTTTGCTAAAGTGTAGCTGAAGAGGCTAAAAGTCACCAAAGAGATCTGATTTCTCTGCGGCTCCAGATTCAATGCAATGACCGAAAAAATGATAATTTCTTTGTTCTCAGTGATACAGGAAAACACTGGCAGGCTACAAAACACAAAATAAAATTCAGTTATCTCAGAGCTACACAACAAACCAAATCCTAACTCGCGTGAAGTCAACAAGGCTCTTCTCGATTTCATGGGAACGCAATTTAGACAGGAACTTTTCCCGAGAAAAACACTCCCCCCCTCCTCTCCAACAGGCAAAAACAAACGGTACCAAAATAAGAACGTGCGTCTGCTCGTTTCTCCTCGGCAAGAGCTGGGGAGAACATATGACAAGCGACAGATTTTGGACACATTCCTCAAAGCACTGGGAGAAGGCACGCTAGCGCTCGGCACCGCGCAGGAGATCGACAAACAGGCCCGTTCCAAGTGATTTACTCCCCCCTAACTCGCAGACATCTTGATGTGCCTTGTGGTAATAAACAGTAATGAGCCACATAATAACCCAGCTCCACAGCTTCGACTTCTATTTATACTAACAGGATTGAAAACTAATAAAATCTCTTGCTCTTTTTTATTTTTTTTAAACAAAATAAAGGGAAGAACTACTTTATTCTTCTGCGCTGTGCGCAGCACCCACAATGCTACATGGCGTCCTGGCATAAAATATTGACTGAGGGAGGTGGTCTAGGATATACTGCCCAATTTGTTAACACCAGTGTCTATATTCTGAACCAAAATATTGGAACAAAACCTTTCCAGCTGAGGAGCTAATCATTATCCTCTTGATTTCACCAGGGTATAATCCATTTGGAAGTGTACAGTGCTGTTGCATACTAATATACAGGAAGTTTCTCCTTTGATTGCAGAGTGTTTCTCATAGCAATCAGAAATCTTTTCCTTTCCTGTTCAGCATAAAATGCTGTGGTCCAGCTACAAAGTATTGGTGCTGTATGACTGAGAACAACATTTTCTCCTTCTTCTAACTCTATCTTCTTAATGCTCCATCCACGATTTCCTTGTCCCTGCCTTAATACTCATTTTCATCTAACGAGGCAATGTTTTCATGCATTTCTTTGCTGCTTTTTACACCAGAAACCCACTGCTCATTCTATTACACTCACAAAATCTGACTTTCCATCCCCATATGTCTTTGAAACTTGTTTAAAGCTAATCATCATAAAATAAACTATCATTTAATTTCTGAGTTAAGACACACACAAAAAAGGTTTTTTGATACAGCTTTATTCCTATTAGAGAGCAATCACATTTGAAGGAATACACTCAGCAGGTATAAAACACACTAGTTTTAGACTGAATGGTATGAAAATTTTCTCTCTGAGCATCTGTATCCTTCGCTGTCCTGTCTCCTGTACGAGACCTTCTCCATTTCCTCCACCCTGCCAAGCTGTTTTCTGCAACTCCATAATAAAGGTCAGATGTTGCCTCAGTCCAAAGAAACACAAAAATAAATGATCTGAATGTGAAGTAATAAAGAATGTGTTTTACATTTGTAAAAGGACAGGTCATAGAGCTTTTACAAGCCACAATCAGCTGTTCCATATTCCTAGAACAGAGTAGTCAGGATTTTAAAACCCGATTAACACTTTGCCACTGAAAAAAACGTTAAAATAAACCCAACAAAAACAATTCTGTTAAATGATAAATTTCTGTCTGCTTTCCATATTCAATGTCACTCAAGGTTACAAATATATTTTGCCTTTTGAATAGTGAGAAAAATGACAGAACATTTCTGACACGTAACAAGTCTGCCACGTTAGGTCTGACAAAAGTTCAATGTTATCAAGCCTATCAATCCATCTCTAATGACATGCTGTAGGCACTTCAGAAAAAATAAATGTGATGTTTGCTACTGCAGTGTTTCACGTTTATTTATAGAGCCAATGTTGCAACACAAAAACATTATCCATGGGACATACTGGATGTGAGCCTTCAATCTTGCCATGGGAAAAATAACTGAAAACACCTTCCATCTAGATTAACTTGATATTAACTTGATATATGATCTGTCTAGCATACATGTGGGGGGAAAAAACCCACAATGTATTTTAAATCCAGTAGTATGTTAAAATATGGATTGTTGACATGTGCCATGCCCCACACTCCCTGCACACGTGGCATTATGGAACAGCACTACACAAAAAGGTGTCTTTGCACCAAAAATCTCAGCAAATATTTGATATGTAAGGGAACATCCCTTTTTTTACATTAAGCTGACCATCTTTGCCCAATTAACCATGCCTAGGACCTACGTGCTAAATGGAGAAGGATTGAGTCCAATCCCTTTGCTTCTCCGTTCTTGTTTAATGCTACACACTGCCTGTCTGAAAACATCACCCATCCTCAGCTATGAGGAAAATAACTCTTCAACGAGCTTTTATGAAAATCTAGTTGATTTCAGATTTCCTACAAGTAAATGAAAACTTTGTATAAAAGCAGACACTGGACAAAGCGGTAATTCTGGTTTGAAATCTAACAGCAGTGACCTCTGCTCTCGAATGCAGAAAGCAGATGAAGAAAAAACAAATCAGTCTGAAAAGCAGAAATATATATTGGCCTTGGGGCAGGAGTCCCCTCTCCACAGCTCTCCACTGAGCTCTTGGTGAGGGCTGCAGCTCTGCAGGGTCCCCACCTGGAGCTCCATTCAGCACATTTAAAAACCAGCGAGGGATTAAGGCTGCCCTGAGCTCAGGAGTGGCCAGACCTGGGGAAGGAGAAATCACCTGCACCAAGCAGGGGCTCAGTTCTGCAGCAGGAAAACCACAGAGTGAAACACCATCTAATTCTGGCAACAGTTTTTATGTTTAGATTAATGAAACACTGGAATTAACCCACTGCCCACAGGTTAAATTATTCTACTTTACCCATACAAAAAGGTTATGCGATATGCAATAATACAGACTATTTTTTAAGATAGCAAAAGGAATCTCATAACTACCACCCAGTGTTTAAAACCTATTTTCCAAGGTTTCTATATTTATCAGCTGTATATGAGCAACAACTTTATTCATTTAAGGCAGCCACATGCAAACTTGCCATTTCAGTGCCCAGCTTTGGGCTAACCTGTGCTCTGACCCATGAGCTGCTGACTCCAGTGCGTGTCACAGCTCCCTGGACTTGTAATAAATCACTGAAGTGGAATAAAATCTGTAAAATCATTCACATTGTTATTGCAATCCTGCATGAACAAAGCCCACCAGCACGGAGCAAGGAGGTGATTTTGATTAGTTTAAAAGCACTAGGGTAGCACACCCTGCTTCAATTAGGGGTCAGAGGAACCAGAACACTTTTATTTAGGGGGAAGACACCATTTTACTGATAACACTTGGGACCTTCTCCTGAAGGTTGTGATGAAGATGGTCTGATTTCAGGAATCCAACATGTTCAATATCTCTAAGGAAGCAGTTTGACTGCTCTCTCTAACAGGCACTGGCAGCTTATATTGACTTTTATAGCAATTTAAAGACGTAAATTCCTAACTCAGAAAACATAAATGCTGTTGGGTAAAAAAAAAAACAAACCAAACCCTCACGTTGGTTAGGATCAAAGCCTATCACGTGCACCTGAAATGCTTCTACTGTGCCACTTAATGTATCTGAGTGCCTGGTACACAAAGGTGTATAACTGCAACTATCCTACGATTTGCTTTTTATAAGGAGATGTTATAAGCACGTGTCTGCAAATCACAATGCATATTTGACAACTTCTCATTTTTTGATCTAAATAATTTGATTCAATTTTTAAAAAGTGCTGAAGATCCAGCAAATAAAAACCTTATGAACTTAGGTTTTACACACTGGGTTGTCTTTCTTTTTAAATTACAGCTTAGATGGTGTGCAACCAAAACCATATGTCTAAAAAAATCCTGAAACCTGAGAAAGTTGATTTGAACTTTAAAGGCCACTCACTGCTATAATGCAAAGTAGCTCACGTGAGCATGCACATACATCATAGCAACATTATACATAAATATAATGTAATGAGCAAACACACTGGACAGGCTGCCAGGCACAGCGCTCACACCCCAAAGACTGCATTTGTCTTTTTCTTGCTTTTCTGCAAAAGCTTTGCAGCAGTTGTCTTTGAGCAGTAATTGTCTCTAAAACATAAATTACATACATCACTTCCAGCACTAACCATAAATTATCCGCCTGAATGGCAAACAAAGCTGCTCGTTCTGATAGTCAGCGCAGCCCTGCCCGGGTATTGATTAAGCACTCTCAATGCTTTATTAGGTTTTCTTCCTCCACAAAGTCAATACCAGGATGAATATTTCTTCTTGGGCTGTTATGAAGTATCGTAAATCTGAGTCATTATTAACAAGCGTCTGATTAGTGGAGCAAACTTATCTGGAGTTTGGCACAGGCTCCTCAAGCGTCACCTCCCAGGAAACACCCATCACTGCCACTGTCTCTGCTGGCAGCTGTGCTACTTGTGCTTCCACAAGTTATCACCTCCTTTTTCCATTTTTTTTTTTAATTAAAGAAATTACTGCTGCACTCATTCCTCTTTATCCCCATGTCACATTCCTTTATGCAGAGAACATAAGTCATGCAACGAGCATGTGCATGGCCCCTCTTCCCCAGGGATGTGGGTCTCTGCCATGGTTTGCTTTCTTTTGTTCCTGGGGCACTAAAAAATTCCATTTAATTCAACTTAGATGCAAAACCAAAAGCAAACAAAGCTCCTTGTTAAACATACTTAGGTAGCATTCATTTTTCCTTATTAAAATCATCACTGGAGAAAAAAAACAAACATATTGAACAATCATTTGCACTTGCTCACATTAAGGACAACTCCTTTGAAGTCAGAAGAAAATTCTGTAGCGGGAAAATACAGACTCAAAGTTTAAATAAGTGAAATAACACACACTGATGTGTCAGACTGGGCCTGAGGCTCATCTTGTGCCACCACAGAGAACACTCAGTGCCTGCTGCAGGTACAGAGATGGCCCCTTCCACCCCAAGCTGTCCTCTAACTACAGACCAGACTCAGTTCTGAAAATTGGCATTTACAAGGCCTTTTAAAATCTGTATCTCTCATTATGGTGGTCCTCCTTAGCCATATATGTCTGCTCACTTTTTAAAATTTTTCNAATTGGCATTTACAAGGCCTTTTAAAATCTGTATCTCTCATTATGGTGGTCCTCCTTAGCCATATATGTCTGCTCACTTTTTAAAATTTTTCTTTTTTTTTATTCCTAATGTCCTGCACATTTATTACATTATGCAACAACAAGTTCCAAAGCCAGTTATGTGTAGAAACACCAGTTTTGATTGTTTTTGATCCCTCTTTAAAATTCTCTATCAAGCAGGAACAACTATTTCCTAGAAGTGAAATGCAGGACCCAAGTCACGCCCAAAGTTTTCCTCTTCCACATGAACTAGAATAACTAAACTGAGAGGTGGAGATAAAAGAAGGTCTGCCACAGTACAATGAAATCCTGTAATAGTGCTCATTTTTAAGCTGTTTTCCCAGACAAGGTATGAATAATGCAAATAAACACCCCAGAACATCCGAATAAAGCAACACCAGCCTAACGGCTGCTAATTGGCAGCAATTGGCGCTGATTGTGGAGTGCGGCTGGAGCTGTGATTACAAACAGAGCTGATGCAGCCAGCCCAAACCTCAAGTACTGCTGCTGCAATTAAAGATATTTTATCAAATTAGACAAGTGTTTGCCTTTCCCTGCTACGATGGTTATGAGCAAAACATAAAAGCAAGCCTCGCTGGCTGTACAGCACCTTCCCTACATCAGAGCTCTGCCAAAATGGGTTTCTTTCTGCTTTGACTTTTTATGCCACAAAATGGAACCCTTTTAGGAAGGATTCAGGACTCTGCAGTGACATCCTTCAAAGCCCTTGTTTTGTCTAAGTATGCTTTTGCCCTAAAAATGCAGCCTGTTTGCAGAGTATCTGACTTCCAGCACCAACAAGTGCTGGCTATGCACACGGAAACACAAAAAGACTTTGAACTTTCCCAGTCTGATTTCACAGCATAAGCCCTTACATATTTTTGCAGGCAGGTAAACATTCTTCAAACATCATTTCCAAAGCAGTGACTATTAGTGAGACTTCAGGACTCTTAGCAACTGGATTTCTTTTATGTTTGGAGTGCTAAACCCCAAGCACAAGCCCTGTGGTCGACTCCAGCCAAGTCAAGTCCTGGTGCCCAGAGGAGAATTCACAAAGCACACTTTGAACTCCAGACATCCCTGCATCCTGCTGCTTTCCTGGGGGAGAAAGTCAGCTGACCACTTCATCATGAACTTAGGCTGGCTGTTTGCTAATGTTGTCTAGTATCTCCAACTTTCCTCTCCTGCTTTTGGATCTCAAGAACATTTACATGAACTTCTGCCTCTTCTCTCGTTTCCTGTAAACATCTATAAATCTGGTAATCAGAACTGAATTTAAAAAAGGATATAGAAAAAACCCAAAAAACAATGTGCTGGATAATTTCTAAAAGTTTGGAATTTACAGTCATTAAGTTTTACAGATCTCCATAAGAAGTAATTCCTTCCATATTTAAAAAAAAAAAAGAAAAATTAAGGCTATGCAAATTTATGGAGCTTCTCAGGCCAAGACAGCCAGAGAGTGACCACCAGTGTCATATAAAGTGTAAATAACCTGAAATTACCCATAGCCCAATAGCCAGTGCCAACATCTTCAGGACTAAACACAAGGTCAGAGACCACAGCATTGGCATCAAAGAACAACAGCAAGGAAGCAAAGGCAGCAGTTTGTATATCCTGCTCAACCTGTACTTTTAAGAGATTTAAGATGTCAGGTCTTATGAAGAGCACTGCAATGATCCAACACAGCAATAACAAAACCAGAGATAAAGATAGATATGTACGTTGCTGATGCCTTTGAGGCTCCCCAGGATAAAAGGTGACTGAACAATTTCAAACAGAAATAAATGCTTGTTCCAGGTAAAACCAGTAAAGATGGGTCAGAGTCTACCAATTCAGTGGTGGCACACCACGTGCAATGTGGGGTGCTGAGAAGCTCTGCTATAATATTACTGGAAAATCTATGTACAGCAGCAATTAGAGTCTGTGACAGCAGGAGAGTGAGGAGGACGAGCTCCAGCCAGCAGGATGCAGGAACAGGGAACCGAGCGCTACAAGAACGGCTTATCTGGAAATCAGCTTCCAAACAGTCGTGGAAAGGAAACAAATCACAGCTTTAGCTTCTAACTGCAGAAAACATGACAGAGAAAAGTCCTGTTGTAAGTGTGGAATAAAGACAGTATTTATTCCAGCTTTGTCTCTGTCTTCATTCTGGCCTCAGAAGAACTCATCAATCTGAGCAAGCAAACGGCTTTTTTTGTCTACACCTGTGAAATAAACATCTCAAATCTAGGAGTGTCCTTGGTTCTGCTGCAGCCCTGTGGAAAAGGGATGCCTGGGTCACTCCACAGCCAGTTCTGGTACTTCAATTCACACCAGGGCAGCTCTCCCCTGCCACAAACCAGTCCCTGATGCTGTGGGTGCAGTACCTGAGGCCAGGAGTGCAGGTGCCAGGGGAACCCCCAGAAAGGAGTATGTCAAACCCTCCCCTGCCCACAACCCCCACTACAGAAACAAAGCCCCAGGTCCAGAAGTTGCTGCTTAACCTACAAACAGGCTGATTCTTACAACAATACTGTCTAAGCAAGCTGACAAATTAGGCAGCTTAAATTTCAGGGCATTCCTATTGTAATAAGGCAGTTCCTTACAAACTATGCTTTTTCATAATATAATTAACCCCAGCACTAAGCATGTGAGCAAATGAGTTCATTTTTCACATGAATAATGAAAACCTTTTTTACCCTTTTTTCTTCTCCCAAACCATTACGAACATAAATGAATGTAAAAAATTTCTCAGCAGAGAAAGGATGATGTGTGCTCGCTTCTAGCTTAGAATAGGAATTCATTATGGAGATTTAAATGGAAGATCCTATTTTCTTTTCTTATTTTTCTTAATAGTTGTCATTGCCAGTCTAATCTAAAACTTTACTCATCATCAGATCTGGCCTGGGATTAGATCAAACAGCCTCTGCTGTGGACTGAAACAGGTTAAATATTTCTTCCTTCCCATGTCCTCCTAAATATTCTCTCCAATCTTTTGTTTTCCATTTCTAGAAGATCTTTCTAACAGTTCTGTGGGCAGAATTACTCACTGCCCTGACAAAAATCCTGCACTAACTATAATTGTAAACTCATCCCACTTCCTACTACAGAAAATAACATTTCTGTAATCATTCCCTGCATGACTGAAACAGAACCAGGTCGCTCATTTACAAGAGATGTAAGTGAGAACTCATTATTTGGTTTACACAGACAGAGGTGTAACGCACAGTCACTGTATCTTCTAGAAACTGATCTTGTGTGTCAAGAGCAAAGTAACCCATGGGAAGAAGAAAAAAAAAACTAAATCTTCATCAGTTTAATTTGTAAAGAAACCCAAGGGATGTCATTATTCCCAGAGACTCCATTGCCTAATTTGTCTTACGAATTCTTCTAACTTACCTGACACCAATGGGTGCATGTTAACTATTGCTTACTGTGATTGTTGCTTACTGTCCCTGCTGAAAGGGAGTCCTCTGAAAAGGCAGAGATGTCATTTAGTGCTGAACAGGAGCGAAGTATTTCAGAGAGGTCTGAATCCTCCTCATCAGCAATGGCAGTCAGGTGAGCATCCTTTAACTGAAAGGGAATTCCCACTAAGGAATTCAATCAGGACGCTTAAACTGGAATATGGAATATATTAAGCTTGAAAAAGAGAGGGATGTACAAACCATTAAGTTGCATGCAGATTTCACCAGTGACAATCTCAAAGCAAAGAACTGAAGAAGTAGGATTTTCTCTTTCCAGTTAAATTAACAATGAGTAGCAGAGCACAGCTGTGATTTCTCAGGGCCTTCCCAGCAAAACAGCACAGAACCCCCCTTAAAAACAAATAAATCAGGCCCAGTGTGGTGGGGCAGGGCAGACACTCTGCAGAAAGAACAATTTGGCAGGCAGTTCCCTCAGCCTGACATTTGAACTGGGGCCTTCCCTGCTCCTGCTCACACATGCGCTCACCACGTGTGGCTGCACAGGGAGCAGGCTCAGCTCCACAGCCGGGGAATTCTGCTCAGAAAAATATGTGATCCCAAGGTTTTTTAAACAGGCCAATGTCAAAGGTGATCACGGGCAGAAACTAGAGGGCTGAAATTGTTAATCGTGCATTGCTAAAATTAATTCATACCAGAGCAGAAAAGAGTCAGCTGTATGTAACCCAAACTTTACATTCTGGTTCCCAACACAAACTAAATCTGCCTTTTAAATCTCTCTGGATGACATGCATCTGGTCTTGATGGAGAACCATACCCTATTTTTTCAGGGGGCAAAACCAAAGAGAAATTTGCATTTGTGTTTTCAGTGAGACATCAGCGTCTTGTCAATTTAAATAATTTAAAACTTCAAAGCTACTACATTACTTGGTCTTTTTATACATGATTGTTTTACACCTTAAAACATGCATTCCTCTACCTCTCTCCTTGCAAACAGCTGACATATTTTTATGTTCCTCACTATTAACAAAGTGTGTACCATAGTAAAATCTTAAATAACAGCACACTCCTACAAGATTGTTTGGTTTAGGATAACCAACTCCATTTTTTGAGCAACTCTAAGGACAAAGTAATAAATCTAAAACTCTGAAACAGAACATGCAATAGAAATAAACTCCAAGTTTTAAAAGCCTATTGTAGATGTTAAAAAAATTAAAAACAGACAGCAAAGGGCAAACACTACTAGGGGTAGAAAAATCCAAAGAGGGCCAGAAGGCTGTGTGAAGATAAATACATATCTAGCACACACTTGTGTGCAGCACACATATTGTAGGCAAAAGACAAGTATATTCTACAGACACATGTATTGTTTGGAGTCTGAGTCCTGTTCTCAGAAGAGTGAGGAAATAAACCAATAAATATGTTTACCTTGATCTTTAGCTCACTCTTACAGACCACTCAGAGCATCTCATTTAACCAAACCTCTTCAAACCAAGCGCTGCCGGCTCTTCAGCTTGGGGAAAAACAGTGGTACAACGCATGTCAGAGGAATCCAAGGCTGAACAGCCTGGCCTGAGCACATCCCAGCCTGCCTGAGCACTTTTTAAAACCAAGATCTTTGTTGCTATATGCACAGCCCCCCCTTAAGTGTGAGCAACAAGGT
Source organism: Climacteris rufus (assembly GCA_013398175.1). Classification (NCBI taxonomy): domain Eukaryota; kingdom Metazoa; phylum Chordata; class Aves; order Passeriformes; family Climacteridae; genus Climacteris; species Climacteris rufus. The sequence goes on along the minus strand of VZRZ01004137.1, from coordinate 318,568 downwards.
GGGATTGCGGCAGTGCTGCGGCCGTAGGTCGCTGCCAGTTCACAGCTCAGGTTTCCACATTCGGAATTTCACCCTTCAGTTCCAATCAAAAAATAAATTCCTCACATTCAACCCAGGCTAATTACTTTTTTGCATGGAAGAGACAGCCAAATTCCCTGTGACGCACAAGGGGGAAGTGTGATCTATGAGCAAAGTACCTCCACTGTAACGTTATGGATGGTTCTGGAAATGCAGCCAGAAACAGACGTCGCTCCCAACATCGCCGCTGTTGCCAACAGTTACCACCTAATGTTGTCTGAGAGGCTGCAGTGATTTTGTGTTCAGAGGGAAAGGCAAAGGCTCTGCTATCTCAGATACCACGCTCCCGTTACTGGTGGCAACGGCGAATTTTAACAACTGGAGGATGTTCCTGGAGAAGGCATTGATCGCTTTCCTCACGCGGGATGGGATGCACTCCCTGCCTGGGTGTCCCTGGGTTGCTCAAAAAAACAACACACCACCCCAAAATCCCAAGAGCTGGCTGGGAAGTTTTCTGTTGAAGGAATGAATGCAGCAAGGCCATAAACTGCTCTTCAATTACAGGATACTTTAGTTATTAATGTCACTTTTTCTGTCTAAACTGCACTGCCTCTTTGGTCCACTTAGAAGCTTAAAAGGCTTAGTTTTACTAGATACTGATACCTCTTAATTTTAGTAAATATCTGTCTCTCTTCTTCAGGGTACCTGCATCAACAGGTTAATTGACCATTAACAAACGATGAAAAGTGCTGATAATGTGTTCATATTTCTCCACATCTATTTTTTTAAACACAGGAAAGGTAAAAAGAGTGGTCAGCAGAGGTAAAGCTAAAACCTGACTATTACACCACTCCAGCGAAAGACCAGAGGTTCAAAGATGGGAGTGGAGGAAATTAATAGTTTAACTCAACAGGGAAACTTCCACAGAACATAAAGCTAAGAAGGATTACTTGTTAATATTAGACAACCCATAATTTTTAATGGAAATTGTTAAATGCTTGGGCACCCAGCTATGCCATACATCTCTGAAATACACGTTTTGAAACACAGCTCTTTCTCCTCTACTTCTTCCTCTGTTTAGGGATCACTTTCTGAAATTCCTTTTATGCATTATCAAAGGCACCAAGAGACAGCTTTTCCAGGAAGAAATCAGTTGGTTTGGGAGGAGACCAACAAATCTTGTGAGGCCAAGATGTAGATGTTCTTAACTACTCCCCTAAGCCTGCAACCCAGAGAAGCAACATTCCCCTGTAAAATAGACCTCAAGCTTAATTTAACAATAATCTGCTCCATCTTCAGGTGAAAGTTCTTCACAAGGAGTAAAATACTTTTAAACATTTTATTTCTTCCTTTTCCCCCACCTCAAAAGTCACACACTTCCAATTAAATTAAACACTGGACCAATTTAGTTTTGTGGGGTTTTCCCCTCCAATGCTAAAGTATAATTATAAGATGGGGGGAATAAAATTACAAATTCCACCAAGGTCATTAATGTACAAAATGCAAATTGTCTCCCATTTGTCAAAGACCCTGGGGAAGTCTAGAGATAATTGAAATGATAGATGAACAGAGGAGACTAACTGCTAATGGTCTGTATATCAATGAATCAATGTCACATTTATGAAGGGCTTTGGGAAATTATTCTAAATACTTCATCTACAACAGCTGAAGTTTAGCCTACTTTTTCTTTTTAATGCTGAAAAATTAATGAAAAAGTTCAGTTTATAGTTACACAAGCGTAAACCTGTGGTAATTTCAGCTCAATGGCAAGAAATTGAAACACTACTTTATGTTTGTGCCAGGTATGTCCAAAATTCTCAGTCAACAAGGCTTATGGTATAACTAAAAGCAATATATATTTCAGAGATACTCAAATATAGGACCAGCCCCTCAACCTCAAAGCATTTAAACTCATCTGTGTAGATGAGCAACTCACTTCCTCCAGAATTTGAATAAACTGGAAAATCAAGGAGCATCACTAATTTCTGTGCTTTCCTATTTTCCTCATATTTTCAATTATAAACCGAACTGCTTAGAGCAGGAGTTGTTTTCAGATCTATGATGGGGTACTGACCAAACAGGAACAGGGAATGCAGAAAGGAAAACCAGAAATATTTTCTTCTCAAACAAAAAAGGAAGCAAATCCTGCAGGTAACTTCGGCGCAGTTGCACAGAAAATCACATTTCCACTTCAAAAGAGCAAAAGCTACAAACCAGTACAAGTCTCTCTGCAGAGCCTTCTCCCAGTTGTGTAGGGACCAGGGTATATTAGTAAGGGACAGTGAGGAGGAGACATAAATAAAATTAAGATGCCATTTTGGTTTAATCTGTAAATAGTCTGGGGAGGTGGGTCAGTTTAGAGGTTTTTTTCTATTATTATCATTATTATTATATTTATATTCTCTCCATTTTTTTTCTGCTTTTCTTTCCACACATCAGGAAGGTTTGGATGAATGGAAATCGGAAGCACACCTGGAGGCTTTTTTCATGAAAAAAAATCTTTTACCAGCAAAAAGAAATAGACCATCACACCCCATTTGAGAGGCAGTTTACACTGAAACAGGTACCATCACTACAAAACCACACAAAATAAACCCTTTTCCATCTTGATTTCACTGAACAAAATCACATGGAGGGGATGGGGAGAAGAGATGAGTTTTCTTGTCTGAGAATAAGACACTCTGATTTCATCTGGAATCAACACCATGAGCACTCAGCTTGTGGAAACATGAACTAATCCAGAAAGACATCTGATTTCTCCAGAATTTGAATTAAGTGGTCCTATTGGAAACACACAACTGGTTCTCCTGTTGCAGGATCTGGCACATGAAACAGAAAGGGAACAAGGCTCTCAGGAAAACACCACTGAGGGGAATCTCTGCTGCTGTCTGAGAGAAGGTAACACACACACATTGCAGGTACATTGATCATACTACATTTTCTGGTCATTACAATCACAAATATTCCTAAAAAGAATCAGGAAGTCCCATCAAGCTGCTGAGAAAACAAGGAGGGATGTGCACATGTTGGAACCCTCTTGATTATAAAATATCACTAAGGATGATGGAGATCTGAAGCAACTTTCCTTGGAATAACAACAAACCTTGAGGCAAAACTGAGAAATGCAAAGTCCATGTGAAAAAGGACCTCCCGAGATCTATCTGCTCAGTCACTGACATATATCAGCACTGGTCATACTGACTGTCTTTTCTATTAAGGACCTGTGAATAAATACTCAAAAAATCTCCACAGGAAAGGGGTAGCGTTATGGGGTAAAATCAAATTTGCAGTGCCTATTTTCAGGAAGAGAGGGAAGGAAGGAAAGCTAGCAGCAGAAATAAAACAAGACACTTTTGTGGAGATAGTCTGCTCTGGATATTTCAGTTGGTTTGAAAAGCCTGAAAACACATAAAACCACTGTCTGCTTGATGCTGGTTTGTTAATATTTCATCTTTTCTACCCACACTGCCCTTTCCCTGTCAGTCTCCTTTAGTGCAAGCTCAAACCAATCATTCTAAAACCAGTAACACCTTGCCCTAGCTAAAAGAACATGTTTTTGTCTTCTTTTATCTCTTGTTGCCTGTTTACCAATTGGAGGGGAGCAGGAGTTCCCTGCCAAGGTCTCAGAGCTGCCCTTTCCTCCCACAGCCCTCCCTGACCTCCCCAAATCCTTCCCCTGGGAAAGAGGCACAGAGAGCAGAGAGAAAAAGGTCTCCACCACAGAGTAAAAGCTACACCAAAGAAATAAAGCTGAGCTTTACAGAAATGCTTAACTTGCCAGTGAAGGGGGATATCAAGGGCTTTCTCTGAGCATCTCAGTTTTGCTGCTCTCTGTCTGTGCTGGATTCTCACCTCGGGTTTCATGGAGATGCTAAAGGAGCAAAACCCTGGCCTTTATGGATTTTCACAGGAGTGTTGACTCTCCGGCACCATGAACTCTGATGCCATGTAGTCCAAAAAGGGCTGTCAGTAATTTCACCTCACAGGTGTGCCATGGGGTGAAGTGCAGCCCCTCTCTGTTGCTGTCTCAGCTTACTAAGTAGCCAATTAATAGAACATTCAACTCCTCCATTTGCTGAAGCACATTTGTTCTGCTGGATTTTAATTTTTTGAATGAGTGAAATACGAGTAAGACAATTTACATGAGTTAATGATACAGTGCAAGTTAACTGATGGGTTATTCTGCACGAGGAGAGGGCTTTTCACAGGGAACAGTTTGCACGCAGCCTTTCAGGGCCGTAATTACTCACAACACCAGAGTCTCAGCACACTCTTCCCTTTTTATTTTTTGCTGTTTTACAGATATGTCACTCTCAAAGTACTAAGTGAAAACAGATTACCTGCCACTGATTACCCAACACATCCACAGAGGAAGGTGGGGGAAGCGTCTCTCCAGTGACAGGTTTTGATTTGTGGATTAAATTCTGCTCTTAATTGAGCCATGCGTCTTCTGCTAACAAATTCTTGTGGAAACCCCAGGATAAATTTACCTCTTTGCAGAGTAACTTTTCCTCACGTCATATCCTCCCTTTTCTTTCTCCTTATTTCATTAAGATTTTGAGCTGTAGACACAAAACCCTTCATCTCAAATACTCATTATGGAAATGCTGCAAACCCCGAAGATGTCACCGACGTTTCTTTTACATCTTTTCTTTTTGTAGGCGACATTCATATTGCAGAATAATTTAGACAGTAATTTAATCACAGGGTTTAGAGGTCCAGCAAATGTTACATTTACATAATGTCAGTCTTTCAGCAGATAATTCGGTCCTTTGCATGTGTTAAAAGACGACATTGCTTGTTAAGTTCATGTTAGTACGTTTAACCCAGCAGATGAATGGCTGCTTCCTTAATCTGCCATATATTTCTAATTTTCCTAAGGATGATTAGAAAATTTTATTTAGAGTGAATTCATGAGCTCTGTCATTCGATTGGAGTGACAAATCAAAAAGATCATTAAATCTCAGGGTCTACAAACCTCCATAAAATGGTCCTAAGTCCTCACAACACAGCAAATACCAAATTTTTCTTTATAAAAGTACTTCATTAGTCAATATTTCCCTTCTGCCTCCTTTAAGCATGTGACTGAAGTTATCCAAATGTCTCTCTTAAGTTTTATAACATTCTCCTAAGAAAGTACGGGTATTTTGTAGTTTGAAAATGTACCATTCTTACTCTTGTCAAATACTGCTAAAGAGAATGAAACAGGATATAAGAAATATGATTTAGTTTTGATGTGCCAATGCTACTACCCTGGACATCCACATGATAAAATAAAAGGTGGTAAATCATCATCACTCATAGAGAAATAGCATGTCTGTACAAGTAATCTTCCAAAAGTATTACTGTGTATTTAAATTTAGAAGAATAATAGCCTAGGCAAACATCTCAGGAGCCTTGACACTGAATACTTATATAGAACGCTGTCTTTTTGCCTTTTTATTTTGAAGTTACACATTGTATCCTCACTACTTACATGAAAATTGAAATCTCCCTTTTAATTTAAACTTGTACAATACCAGGAATTACAGCAGAAAACAACCTGTTGCTTCATCTGGCCAGTCCATGCCACTGTAGGATATTCTCTTATTTTCCACTGCCTCACTTGCCTGGTTTTAAACATACTGCAGCCAACCACAGACCAAATCAATAAGCCAAAATTACACCAAGAGCTGAGAGCACATTTTGATCATTTAGTTGTGTCTTGGTACAATTTCAGGACCCTTTAAAATAGAAATGTGTTTACCTAGAGGCCAAATTCATACAGTCTCCTATCAATGAAGGAGGTAATAGACACCCACAGAGAGGGTCTGAGAGCAGCTGGAGAGCAAGGCAGCAGAACAGTATGAGGGGAGACACTCATTATTCTCCTTAATTCACTCAGTTGACAATGGTCAACAGTCTGACTTCCACAGCACAGAGACACTCTCTCCTGGCATAAGATCTTAAAAGGATCACATTTCATTTCTAAAAAAAATTTAATTTCTTCCCATTATACACTTAATGACAAACCAAATTTCAATCTGTATCCTTTATGAATTATTTTTTACTTTTTAAATGAGCTGAATGGGTTTTTCCATTCATGATTTGTTTTTAAAATTAAATGCAAACAGTATTTCTCTTATGGCAAGTCTGGGCTGAGGAGTCCAGCAAGATAAGGAAACCCAACTTCTTCCAGATGAAAGACAATGATGTATCCTCTTAGCAATGAAAAATTTGAATTGGTTAATTTGCATTAATACTTAGATAATAAAGCTTTAAAACAATCAGAATTAAATCAGACAAAGATTTAATTACCACTAAGGTTAAAAAAAGTATTATTTGTTACTGACACTTAAACACAGCAAGTTCCAAATTTACAGTTAAGACACAGCAGACACAGGCAACTCAGAATGCACTGATAATTTTGTCATCAAATTCCAAGCTCAAGACACTTTCTTTGTTTATTCTTTAACACAGTTTGTATGATGGCACTAGGACTGGATATTCCATCACCAAATGTACTTCCTTATTCAGTTGCTAAGTCCTTAGAGAGTTTAAGGAAATATCCAACATGAGGCTGGATTTCCTTGAGTCAGAAGGTCCCACCAGTTGACCCCTTCATCGATAAACTGGCACAGATACAACAACCTGTGGATCTGCACCAAGAATACATTGGAGAAAATGTGCATGATCTCAAACTACTCCAAAAAATCGATGTGTATATTGATGTACAATGAGATCTTTAATGGCAAAATCCTTACAGTTCTTTACATCAGCCAAATAATTAAATTAGAAAGAACTAAATGTTTTCCTAATTAAGCAGCATGAAGTGCCAAATACTGATCTATTTTCATCTCCAACATGTTTCTATCATTTTTCTCCTTGCAGTCCCTGATGTTTCCCTGTTGAAAAAAAATCTCATAAAAAAAGCTATCTTACAAATCCAAACTAAACCTCCAAGTCTCGTACAAGAAAGCAGAGAAAACTTATAGAAGTCACTCCAAAATGTTCTCATTAGCACTTCTTTGGGTAAGAATGAGAATGAAAAAATGAGCTCTGTGAGGGCTGAATGTCACAGCTATTTGCTGAGGCTATTATAATCATATCAGTGGCTTATTGAATTTCATAACCATAGTTCTACATCCTTCACTGACAACTATCAGAGAGCTTAACTCAAAATAAAACTCCAAGTCAGGATGAAGGCATAGACACAATATGCTTACACACTGAAGAAAATAAAATCTCAGAAGGTCAGATTTATTTTATGGTCAAAGAGGGACATACATAATGCTCTAATTCCTACCTTAACTTAACCCCAGTGAAGCCATGAAAGGGTAGGACGTGAAGCCCAAATATTGTGTACGGATTCCCTGTTGTATACCAACACTGCACCGTACAGCTCGAGAGAGAACATTTCACTGGCCTTGTTTTGCAAAGGAACCTCATTCAGTGTCAGGAATGAGGCACTAATTTGATTTCTTGAACTGCTGCAAACCTCACTGGGAGTCGACCCCAGCCCCACCAGGATCAAACCCTGGAATGGGCAACAACCACCCACTGTTACCAGGCAGAGGGAGAGCCTCCCTGGGAACCCACAATTACGAGTAACTCAAAGCTGGCACGAAGCAAACCTTGCATGATCCTGCCTAACACAGCTCCTCCTCTGACAGCACGAGTGAGTCATGCAGTGCACAGGCAAGCAGTGCCTTTATGATGTATTGGCTTTTCTTACACGCAGGTTACACATTTAATTTGCTATTTACTGAAGCCTCCAAACTTGGCAGTAGAGGGAGACTGCATGATTGCCAAAATAATCGGGGAGAATTAGGACTAGACGGTGTAGTAATGACAAAAGCCTTGGGAGAGATCACACAGATGTTTCCTGATGCTGAGCAGAAACCACATGCAAACCCAACTGGTAAACAATAAACTGACTAATACAAGTTCCCAACCAAGGCAAAAGTGGAATATTCAGTGACTGCATGTATAAAACATCCCACCTGCCTGCACTGTCCCCTGCATGAGGGGCTGGTGTCATGGCTCAGTCTGGAAGATGTCAGTCTTCAACGCACAAGGAGACAAACAAGATCTGTGATTCAATTAGGCCACAACTCTATTAACCTATTTCTTCAGGGAGCTCCCAGTGATCACTCACAAGGTGTAGAGCCGTGATTCATTTTTTAATCATTTCTGTCTGGTAAAAAGCTGTGCCATTGTTTCCCTCCGTCCTCCTCTCCATAGCCAAACTCCTCTGAGTAACACCGAAGGATCCAGGTGTGTGTGGGTGCCTTTCCTGTTATCAGCTCCATGCTGTACCCCAGCTTTTTTAAGGACAACTTCAGTCTCCCAGGGAAGTGCTTGCACAGGCAACATGAAGGTATCACACAGTCTTTCAGCTTCTTCTCCTTGACACCAGCCGAGTGTGGAGACAATTAACAGTTCCCTCTACAGTATTTCCCACTGGGAAGGTAGACATTAATACCTTAAAAAGAAACCCTCCCAAAGAACACGATATATTGGGCAGGCCATTGCACATTCAGATCACTCCTGCTGCCTTCTGGCCTTGTCACCACCTGAAAGGCAGGTCTGATAAATCCCAGTAAGCCCTCCATACACAGTCCCCATGTCAAATCCCAAGTGAATCTTGTTTACATGCAGAACAAACACTTCACAGGGCTCTTCCTGGGGGGAATTAGCCCATCTGGTCTCGTGTTGGCTGACCAAGAATGGTTTTACCTTTGAGGTAGAGCTGCAAATTTCCAGGGGAATTGTCTGTCCGTTTGAATACCCAGTGTAGAGCAGAACCAAACATGAGCTCTCATCGCCATAATTTTTTATAGCAAGGCTACAGCCCCAGGCACGCTCAGATGAAGACACGACCATCGACTTTTATGGCACTTGCAACTTTTGGGCCAAGCAGGCAGAGCTCCAAAGACTCCAGAGTTACACCATGAGAGAATACGTCAATTGTCTGGCCAAGAGCATAAAAAACCTTCTTGTTATTGTTGTTAGAAACCAAATGACAAGCAATTCATTACTGCACTGTAATTCAGTGCAATTTATTGGTTGATTTGCTGTAAGGGATTTTAGCTACATACTAATACACACACTATAAAAAGAATGCAAATTCAGTAATGCAAGTCTAAATGAATGAGACATAACATTTTCTCACAGTTTGCAAGAAATTAACCTTTAACGTCTTTTCTATGCTTTGGGAACAGCACTTGGCCAAAAGCTCTTACAGTAATAAAGCAGTGACCCATAGCAAAGAATAAATGTCAGAGTGAAATGATAACAGCAAGCCTATTTGCCAGAAAGTGGTAATTTATAAGATTTTAATTTGAGATCATCATGGGGGGTCAGCCTTATCAAATAATTCAAAATGTAGGTCACAATTATAGCCCTCAAAGTGTGGTTCTGCTCTGAAATGTGACTGCAAAAATGGCATGTTTATTATTTCTAAATGATTTTTTTATCAGATGTATTGAGTTTACAAGTAAAATGCTAATGGGACAGATTTGCTTTTTGCTTTCTCCGTTCTTTTACATTTGTATAGCTCACTGACTTCAGTGGTTATTTCTGATTTACATTCCCCTAAAAGGAAAAATCAAACCCCTCAGTTTCTCACCTACCTGCTTATAAGTTCCACAGAGCCAAATTACCTCCTTGTTGTTCCCTGTGTCACCAAAAGCTTTCAATAAATCTACACGTTTCTAGGCTAACTAGAATGTAAAACACTCCCAATTCTCTAAGTAATAAGGAAAAAAAAATCCAATCCACCTCTCACTTCAGGCAGATTCCTTAGCTGGTGTCAGTCAGTGTGGCTCCATCAAAATCGATGGAGTTCTCCATCAAAATCAATGGAGCTCACTCACGTACAGCTTTCTCTACAGCCCTGTCCCTTGCATTTGTTGGCTCCTCAAGTCTAACGGCAGAAGGAGAAAAGGCATTTAACAGGTTTTTAAATCACCCTGCCCAAATCACTAACTGTGAAATGCTAACACTTGTCTGGAGCAGAGCACCGGGGATGGCTGGGTTCCAGCCTTTGTTTCCAAGTGAGCTGGGCACAGGAGATGGGCCACGAAGAAGGAAAAGAACCAAACACATTTCTTCCCTTTTCTCACATCATCTTCCACCTCTGTGATCTCCCAGTACCAGGTGGATTCTTGATGCAACGCAGTACAATTGGTCGTTAGACCCAGCCCTTCAGCCTATTTTCAGTTCTCAGCCCCAAGTTTAGAGAAACTAAATTAATTCTAAAGAAGTAACAGAATGAAATGAGTGAGGCCTGGCTAAAGAAGAGTGTGCTGGCTCCACTGTTGCCTGGATGGAGACGGGGATGGAGGGATGGAGACAGGGATGGAGGGATGGAGACAGGGATGCTGTTTACATACAGGAGGGCCCTTGCTGTCAGCAGCACGCACAGGAGTCAATATTGCTGCTGCTAAGCAAGTCCTGCCCATCCTGTTGTGACTTGAGGACTTGTGCCTTTTCTGCTTTCTCCTTTTAACTACAGTGAAAGTTATGAAGGCTGAAAAAGCCCTTATTCCTCTCCTTGACAAAACAAGTTGTAAACATTGAGAACAAAACCCACCAAGAACAATGGGCTGCTTCTCCTTCCCATTACACAGCTTAAGAGTCAATTAGAGTTTGAATAAATAGGATTTAACACAATGTAAGTGAGAAAATGACATGACACATCTCCACAGTCTTCATTCAAAATAGGGCCATACACTAATTTTATCATATCTCCAATTTTATTTAATCATTCTATTCCATAATTAAATTTCTACAGTAATTCTGTCTTTTGACATCCTTCTTCTGTCACAACTTTCTGTAATCCAGCACATGCATTCATAAAACTCAATATTGACATGCAAATGGATGATCAAAAGTCTGCATTTGCCTGTCATGGACTAAAAAACAAACCCAACCATAAGAAAAGAGATTTCACAGGTGAAACTCTGTCATTATTCCAACACACTTTAAAATCCACCTCACCTTCTCCAAGGTATATTCCCAAGAGAGGGAATAACTGGACAATCATACAAACTGAAGAGCTGGTGGCATTGTCTGGGAGTGACAACTGAACCCAGAGAAGGATAACATTAAATATAACACCTTTCATTATAAAACAAGGTAGGAGAAATGCAACAAATTATTTCTTACAGACAATTTGTTGCTTAATGGCCTGAAGCAACTCCAAGGGCTGTTAAAGCTGATAAGACAGTCCTTAACCACAGTAACAATCTATACACTGGGATTAATGCCATCATAAAGTTTAAGCAATGGTTTGTAACTCCAAATATTGGCAGAAGCAACCAATTTTCTGTCTCTTGGAAAGCAGAATATCTTACATTAAGCAAATCATAATTCAAAAGCGCGAAGGGGGGAGAAAAGAAAAACCCCTGCCCTCCAAATGAATAGGTTTCACTTAATATAGTATGTGTGTTGAAAAATACATAATTATGTGTCAGGAAACAGGACATGAAGTAACGCACTGAGAGCACCTTTCTGCTCCTTTCTCCCAGGCTGAGGCAGCATTCAAGCAGCATTTTAAGGCTGATGCACAAGGCTTAGCAGGCACAGAAGAATAAGCTGCTTTCAGGAGGCAAATGCCTGGCAGTACGTGCTTGGTCACAAATGCACACGAAATGACTGGAGATCTTCCAGAAGCAGCTGATAATTTGTCTAATAGTCTGCCAACAAAAACAGCCTGAAAACCACATCCTATTTAATGGTACCTAGCTCTTCAAAGCTTCAATGGACAGTCCAAAGCTTTTGAAAAGAAAGTATGAAAACCCAAAGGGTGACAGGGAGAGTCAAAACAAGTTCAAGACTCAGACCTAAGAAATGCTTTGCACTGCTCAAACCTTGTAAGAAACTCCTCTGGGGTTCCAAATCCCACCATGGTAAGTTATCTCATTACATTTTTAACATGCAACTTCTGATGCAGATTGGGAAAAACTTCAGTTATCATTTCTCTCCTTGAGTCATGCACTACATTTGAGTTTCCAGATGGGTCTAGAGCAGATGTAAGTTCTGGAGCAGCAAGGGCTGGATCCCTATCACAACAGCTTGCTTTTTGTCACAAGGGATCAAAACCAGGTTAATTGATATTAGAAGTATCTTTTAAGAGCTCCCATGCAGTAAGAACTCGGAAATGAAAGCACAATATGTTTCAGTGGGCACATCTGAACATTTTGTATCTGTGCTGGCACTGGAGAACAGTGTAGGGGGACTTGGCAGTGTGGCACCATTTGATTTATCCCTCCTGCCTCCTTGCACAGGGCCTGCACTGGGGTCCATCCAGGACTGCTGGGATACGAAGTAAAAAAAAACAAAATCCACAGAATTTTTTTCCTCTTTGCTACTGTAAGTTAAAAAAACCCCAGAACAGCAAAACCCACATTCTAAGTGGGAAGCTTTCAGAAAATACACTGATATTTTGGCACTTCAACACCTTGTGTATTATCTTGCCACTTTCCTCTCTTTAAGTGGCTATATTACTCTTGCAAACTAGCAAAGGGTGTGGAAATATTTATTATCATCTATATTTTCTGTAGAGATCATCAAAGGACAGTGAAAAGTGCTTGTGTGCAGAGAGGGGGAAGAGAAATGCAATTACTCCTGCTTGATCTGTTTATTCCACAAGTTGGACACAAGTCATTGCCATGACATTTTCATTTTCCTGGATACACAACTGGGTTCTAATCTCATTTGTGCTGGTGTAAGCACAGGAGGATCAGCAAGCTTTCCCCCATTTACATTTTGGGAAGTAACAGCAGGAATCAGGCCCATAACCCTTGATCATTAATTCTGGTTCACCTCTTGCATGTAACAGTAGCTGTCAAAAATATTTTGGAAAACTGTCAATCTCTGGTAAGAGATAAAGTCTTGATTAATAAAAATAATTTAAAGCTGAGTTTGTTCATTGGAAAGAGAGGTCATTGGCACTATGGTGTCAAGAAGCCAATATTTTACAAACACATGGTATTCTTAAGGGAAATCAAAGCAAAGTCTGTACAGAGCCTCCTGCCAAGTGAGCTAACAACTCCATTTAACACAACAAAATCATCCTGATGCTTAGAAGAACTCTTTCCTTAACAAATAAAAATCAAAGCAAAATGCAGACCAAAGTGAAATTACTTCCATGATCAAATCACAAGCTAAGGGCCAAGCTGTGCTGTTGGGGGAAGGGGATGGAGTTTTGCTTTTAACAAGCAAGAAGACTAATGGAAATGATCAGCAGTGAAAATTCAGTTATCTGAGCCTCTGTTCCGCTGGCCTGTTATTTACCGTGAAGCCGCCGAGCACATTTGAGTTCACAGCTCTGCTCCAGCTGAGAAAGCCCAGAGATGGACTCCAAAGGAGCTGGAATCATCTTACTGAGCCTGGCTGCCCTTTTATCTGCACCCACTGATAGGTGTGCACCTTTTCCCATCCCAGCTGCTTGGGGAACACTGCCCCAGCCTGCTCAACTCCCATCTGAGAGCAGCAATGACCAGGCAACCTCACCTGCACAGGCAGGTCTGCAAACCATCACTGGGCTTGGGCACCATCATTCCTGACCCTGTTCAGAAAGCAAACCAACCCACAGAGGGAATTTGTGTACTTGGGCATGCTAAATCTCCTTTCCACCTCTGAGCAGTCCTGTTTTTATACCAGCACAGTGCACTGGTAAAGAGGGGAGTTATCCCACCAGTTGGCAGATAAATGGATGTACAACACTTGCTGGTGTTTAACTAGTGATAAATTTCAAGGGTACACAGAGATTTTTGCTCCAGATTTTAATTTGGATGAACCACCCACAGATACAAAGCAGATGAGTGAGGGGCACCCCCAGCTAAGTTCAGAGAGCACCTCCAGCACTCAGAATTCTCAGATCGAAACCTAAAATGCCTTTGCATCAGGCTTTCCTTACTGCAGTTACAAGAGGCTACGCCTAAGAAGGGAAAAATAAAAGCCAAGCTTCATTCTGTGCTTCTCTGAACTGCGCTCCTATGGGTAGGAGTCTGTGTGTCTATGTTGCAGATAACTAACTAGCTACATGACAATATGCATTGGAGATGAAACCAAAGCAAATGCCAGCATGATATATTGTGTCAGTAACATCAAAGGAGAAGGGGAGGGGAAGTGAGTGTGAAAATCAAACAGAGTACTTGGGAAAGAAAGCTAATTTTGAGTTTGATGTGCACGAGTGACACTCATTAAAAATTGACGAGTGCATGTGAGAGGATGCCACCTGGGATTATGCAACTGCTAATTAACATTTAACACCATTTTCTAACCTTATAAAATATTCTTAGCCTGCTGAAGGCTTCTTCATAACAAGCACAATGAAAAAAAAAAAAATCCAGCACCTAGCAACAGCAAATGGAATGGGAAAACTTTATGAACTTTTTAAAGCAACATAGAAGGCACAAAGGGCTTAAAGGGACACTGCCAAGGCAGCAGTGTCATTTGACAGGTGGAACACCTCTGTCTGTGCCCTGCTGCCTCTCACCTGCAGCTAAGGGACAAAAGAGCAAAGGGACATGACACTGCTTTCAGGCACTGGTGGGTGAATGTGTGTCCTGGAGTACTGATGCTCCTATCCGTAGGATTCACTGGATTTTCACAGAATCACAATGGTTTAGGTCAGAAAAGACCTCTCAGTTCATCAAGTTCAACTGTTAACCCAGCACTGCCAAGCCCACCACTAAATCATGTCCCTGAGGGTCACATTTTACACCTTTTAAACACCTTCAGCACATATTAATATTAAATTAATATAAAATCCAGCACTTTCTAAATATTTTCCAGAACAGCACCCAATTTCACCCTAAATGACACCCTCCTACTTACTGTAAGCCACAACTGAGAGTATTATGTGAGGTCTCTCACCCTTGGAATTAAGCATGAGCCTTGCAGTAGCTGCTAATTTTCCCAAAAAAAACCCCTTCTCCTGGATTCATGCCACTAGCCAGCAGGGAAATCCTGGGTTTTAGTCCTTTTTATAATAGTGGTCAGGGGAAATATGGACTCCAAAGCACGAGCATCTGTTCTAGCTGTAAGTTCACATAGATTTGGGGTCCCAAAATAGTAATTTTTTTGAAGCTGAGTAGGAAGTTCTCTAAAGAAAAAGGGTCTATAGCTGAAAAGGAGAAACTAAGGAAGAAAGTAAGAGAAAGTGGAGGGGAAGCAGATAAGGAGAACAAGTCCTGAGCCTGGGGGGATGGATCACTGGAGTGAGGTGAAAGGGGCATATTTGCTGATTCAGCACAAAGTCCAAGGAGTCTGAGAATATGCACTTCAGAGCATTTAAAAAAAACCTAAGCCCAAAGCAACAAAATTAATAGATTACATTTGGGTTTGGCTATATCTGCCGTGTGTTTACATTGTGTGTTTCATAGTTTAAACAAAGGAGGGAGACCAGAGGGACAAACCCAAACAGACCCTGCCTTTCCAGGGCCCAACGTGAGGCATCCCAGCAGATCTCCCTGCTGGAATGACAATATGGTTCTCTGCAGTTATGAGACATTTTTATAAACCCAAGAGCCTTCCAGAATTTTACACACATATCCCAGAAATAAAAGATAAACACCTAATGCTGAATGTATACGCTGGAACTTTATGATAAAAGATGACCTCATGATATCTTTGATATGGCTCTAACCGCACAATACTGACATACTTAGGTAGATTTTAATTAATACATTGGTATTCATACAGCATGCCCCCGAGGATTCTTGTGCCTTTCTTCACATGCTTCCAGATGAACTTGCTAATTGAATGGTTAAATGCTTTCCACAGAGGCAAGACAGAGACTATCCCCCTTTTCACTGGGAAAAGAGAATGGGATTAACTCTTACAAACAATTCTCCAGCACAATCAAAATCTTTTGAGTAATGCCTCCTCCACTTTTAGATGTGTAGCAGTTTAACCATGTTCTTTAACTTTCATGGATACCAACAGCTATTGATGTAATGTCATTTATCCACACCCAAAAGATGTGATGCCTTGTTAGAAGTAATAACTACTCTGGTCCTTCTATCCTGGGCAATGGATACCAAGAAGAGGACACATTCAGGGAAGACTGAGCACACAGAAAACAAAGGAGAAGTGTAAAACAGAGAAAAAGGGGCTCAATTTCTAAGCAACAGAAAAGTTTCATCTCTAACTGAGCACAGCAGGAAAGCCCAAGACACTGGGAGGACAAGCCCCATCAGAAGCTGTCGCAGCAGACACAGTCCTGAAGCAAAGCAGGGAAGTGGAAGCAAGTTGATTTTTAAGTATAAGAAAAGTTGTTTTCCCTTGCCCAACTTGAAGCAGTGAACTTCCAGATATCCTGCTTGGGACTGTCCAAGCCTCCACCTGCAGCTCCTGCCCTGTGGCTTTTATGGGGCAGTGGCAGGACTGGGACAGCTCTGCAGTTCCCAAAGCTGCACCCAGAGCAGGACAATGCTGCAATCCAAAATGCAACCTATAACTTATATAAACTGTACAGCAGGTGCCTTCTCCAAATAAAAAATGAAAGGGATGTCAAGAGACAAAAGAAGAATGAAACCTCCGTAAATAAGAACATTTTCCTTTCTTATGAGCCCTCTTCACGCCCAACATCCATTTACATTTCTGAGCATGCCCGACCTCCAGTTTTGATTTACAAATTCCAGATATTACACTGGCTTTCTCCTTACAAAATGAAAAATCTACACTGAGTAAAAGGAAAGAATGAAGTTTAGATTATTTTTTAAGGATTATTTTTCATCATTAAACACCATTGTTTCAAAAAAAATTTAAGTATGGCCTTTTCTGAAATGGTCCCTGTTTAAAATGTAAAACTATACTTTCACATAAAGAGATACTTATTTTGCAGAAAACCCAGAAAGATAAAGCTCACTGATTGCCATGAACTGTCATCTTCACAAGAAAAAAAAAAAGATCAAACACTTTAAAATCTGTCCAAAGCTTCTAACCCTTAAGCTAATAAAAGAGAAACAGTAAATCAGCTTTAGAAATATACTACCCAAAATTTTATATTTCTAGAAAAACATGTCTCTGAAAACTATTACATCTCAAGTATGAGGTAAGAAAAGAGTCAATATGCTATCTGACATGCCAGGAGGAAATAGAGCAATTAAAAAAAAAAAAAAAAAAAAAAGAAAAAAGAATCAAGCTGGAAAAGCCGATTCAGAGGATTGGGGAGCAGGTTATTTTGATTGCTAATATGCAAATGAGGGAGGATGTAGATAAATGGCATGCAGGGATGTGATTTTATTTATTTATTTTTTGAAGCTCTTGCTAAAGTCTTCCCATATATGAACTTTCTGTTTCTATAGTAAAGCATCAACTTAAGGCTTTTCTTATTTCTTTATTTTCTAAGTATTTGAGATTGGAAAGCCACCAATAGTGAATTCTGGAGCATATTTAGAGCAGATGACTTGTTTTGTTTAAGACTGTTGTCAATGACTGATCATATAAGAGATGCTTTTATATGTCCACATTTCCTTTATTTCTATGTTTCCATCTGTACCCAGAGCAAAACCAAAACCCAAAGACATGGAGTGGATTTTCTGTAGCAAAGTGCTGATTCCTTGGTCCACAGTGATTGTTACATGCTTCAAAAGGCACAAAATCCAAGATATATTGGAATAATTAGTTCAGACAGCTACACCTGCACAGGCAAATATGGTCAGATCCACAACCAGGAAAAATGTTAACGTGGATTCACTGTATTCTACTGGAAGAACCATATTCACTGGGAAAAATAACCCTTCGCACTAACACTGGACAGGCATCACAGATTCATCCTGCTTCCTGCCAGCTTCTCCTTGGGTTTTATTTGCAGTTCATAGCACCAAAAGCCTGTGTTGGAAATTTCCATTCTAATTGGGCAAATAGGATTTTGAAAGTAGAAATCTCTACCCGTGCTGAATCAAAATTCAAATGATTTGTCCAACAAACTTAAAAAATGAAGTCTTGGTACTGGAAAATTAAAAAAAAAACCCCAGTCATTACTGCAAAGTTTTGGTACTGGAAGATGGAAAAAACCAATCATTACTGCGGGACATTTCTTGATGGGTTTCTTTTTTAAGACTGACTTTCTCAAAAGGAAAACTAATTCAATTTTCTCTTCTTCAAGAAGAAAATTTCAAGAAAAGTAGATACAGCATAAAAAAATGTGATCCCTTCACGCCCTAAAACTACAGTAGTAGAAATTCATCACATTTTGATTTTATTAAATAGTAGGCGACGTAAAATTGCAAAGGAAACAACATTTTCCTATTTTTGCAAAGACGTTACAGCCAATGACACCAAGGTGCTTCCCACAAAAAAAAAAACAAAAAAAACCAGCATCTCTGGAGCAGCAGGGATAATTTTCACTGCTTCCAGTCACTGCGGCTTAAAATCTCCCTCAGATTTACAACTCATACGATAAAAAGGACGGTGAGATTTCCAACCCTCCCTGCCTTCCCTCTCCACCAACAGAAGGCAAGTTTGATATCTCCCAATGCAAAATGCTCCATTCAATTTTCCATCATCCCAAACTTTGTTGGAAGCAGGGGAAGAGCAGCAGTGCTGCACTGCACGAGGTGTGAGCCAACCAGGCCCATGGGGACGCGGGCCAGCGTCGATCCCCGGCGGAGACGAGAGCCCACAGCCCCTGAAACCAAGTATGGGTCGCCTTAGAGTTTGCTTACGAGGTCTTACCCACCCTTGATTTCGGGAGCCATGGGGCTGTTGGAGCAGTTTCTGCATCCCTGTGGAACCCAGCGTGGGGTGAGGATGATGAGGGCGACGTCTGCACCGAGTCCTCACAGACCCATTACAAAACAAAGGGGTTTTGGCCAAGAAACACACATGCCTGACCTTATGGCTTCTATTTCCTGCACAGCATTCCTCTTACATCATTTGTACTGTCTCTGTTGCACTTTACTGGGACTAATAAACATTCCACACTTACTCTGCAATGTATTTTCTCCCTGCAAGGCAGCCTACT
Source organism: Climacteris rufus (assembly GCA_013398175.1). Classification (NCBI taxonomy): domain Eukaryota; kingdom Metazoa; phylum Chordata; class Aves; order Passeriformes; family Climacteridae; genus Climacteris; species Climacteris rufus. The sequence continues at coordinate 299,586 of VZRZ01004137.1, read as the reverse complement.
TGCTATTAGCATGTAAACTGCACACTTGCCAGTCAGGCTAACCTCATCAATCTTGTCCAAGGCAGAAGAGCTTGTACTCTCTTACAAGATTTCTGGGATTGTACTTTTAAGTTATTCATCCAGATATTTGAAAAAGAAAGAAAAATTCTTAAAGATTTCATCTCTAGACTTCAAAAATAGGACATATTAATGGAAAGAAAAAGGATCACTAGAGTTATTTTTACACTCAAATTTGAATTTTTTCCCCCAGAGGAATCCATTTTTGTGTTTCCCAGAAGAATATACTACAATTCCATCCCTGCTTTGAATTAAGAAAGCAGAATGAAGGAATTAAGATTTTTAAAATAACTATCAAAACCATGCCTTGGATTTCTGTGTTTGTGCTCTTGCTCAGTAATGACTCGCCACTCACCCCCTGAGGCACAGAATAAATTAAGCATGTACCATATTAACAAGCTGCTTATTCTGGGGCTGACTCCAATATCCCTGCATGCCCCCTGCATTGTGTGCAGAAGAGCTGCTCCAGGCCTTGGAGAATGAGGCTCCAAGCTCACACTGCTGCCCTGCCCTGCAGGAAAGGCAGTCTGGGCTGGGAAGGGCTGACAGTGGAAAATAAGTGAGGAAAGAAGGTCCTCAATGTGTCCTTGATGATCACAGCCTGACCTGGGCCAGCATCCTGACTGGCTGAGGACTGGGAAATCAGCACATTAGGAGGGAAAGGGAGAAATATAAAAGCATAAAATAGCCTGGGTTAGAAGGGACCTTAAAGGTCATCTCAGTCCCACACCTGCCATGGGCAGGGACACCTCCCACTATCCCAGGTTGCTCCAAGCCCTGTCCAACCCGGCCTTGGGCACTTCCAGGGATGGGGCAGCCACAGCTTCTCTGGGCATCCTGTGCCAGGGCCTGCCCACCCTCACAGGGAACAACTCCTTCCCAATATTCCATCTAACCCTGCCCTCTGGCAGTGGGAAGCCATGCCTCCCTTGTCCTGTCACTTTAGGCCCTCATAAATAGTCTCCCTCCATCTTTCTTGTCAGCTCCTTCAGGTACTGGAAGGCCACAATTAGATCACCCCAAAGCTTCTCTTTTCCAGTCTGAAAAATCCCAGTTCTCTCACCATTTCCTTCTAAGAGGGGTGCTCCATCCTTCTAAACTCTCTTTGTATTCTTTTGGGATTTCCCAAGACAAAACCTGCATCTGGGCCACAGAATCCAGGTGTTGCAAATGGGAACAGAACTTGTCAAAACTCATCTGTACTTTTTTTGAGCTCCACATACTGTAAAATTGAGTTCCCTCATTTTCTGTTGCTTGAAAAAGTAATTTTTTCACTTTCTCTATAAAAAGGACACATGGGCAGCTTTGTTTTGCAATGAGAAAAAAAAAAGGCAGAGAAAGATTATGAGCCTTGCTCAAGACTGTACAGGAAAACCACCAAAATGATAAAAAGACCTTTTTAAATTTCACCCCTGGTATTCAGAACCAATTCCCAAATTCCTCTGGAGGATTTGTGAAGGAAGAATTTCAGTATGTTCCCCCTGTCTGAATTAACACGAGACTTCATTAGACACAAGTGAACTCGAAACCTGAAAGATTAGACCTGTAAGTGCAAAACCACTGGCCATTTCAGAAGCTCCTTTCTTTAGCAGAGCTGCTTCCTTGCAAAGCTTTTCCAGATGATACTTCACAAACGGGGCATTGCTCAGAAAGTGAACTAAAGCTTTCACCAGTAGGAAGGGGGGCAAAAAGCAGCCACATTATTTCATTCTGAAGAGTGGTGTTGTACAGCAATTACTTTGCATAAAATCTTCCATAATGAATTAAGAACCCCGAGTTACTGCAGCAGCCAGGCTGACAGAACAGGCAATCCATCACAGAAACGATTCATAAATTAAACCATCCCCAAGTAAGGCCTTCACATATCACTGTATAATAGCTCCTAAGGAGTCATTATGGGTATTCTGTCAATAATGCATAAACTTCATGACCCTTTTAACTCCCACCTCCCCTCAGATCCAAACAGTAATGGCCCATCACTCCTGCTCCCGCCCCAGATTCCTGGGTGCTGTTTTCTCACCCCATGGAAGTCAATGAAAGTGCTGCCATTGATCTTCAGCAACACAAACTCTCCTTCCCCTCACCTTAACTCTTACCAACAAAGAAATTCAAACTCAGCAGTGCTGCCAGGGCTGGAGCTGCATGCAAAGGACAGGGAAAAATGAAGGAAATTAAGGATTAAATACTCACTTTTCTCATAGTGCCAAAGCTCTGCGCACACCATCATCTGTATGATACACAACATGCAGAGAGATGGGCATGTTCAGTCAGTTTAACTGCCACTATTTTCTTAGTCCTGCTCAATTTTCTGCTTTCACATCATAGTTTCACTGATAATAATTGAAAAAGCCAGGAGAAAAAGTCCCCTTCAACAAGGCCTATAAGAGTTGGTGGTATTTTGAACTATCCCACCATAGTTCTACATTTACCAGACTGAAACAATGAAGTACCAGCTAAATATCAGCACTGCAAAGGTGAAATCTGCTGGAAGGCACCTCCTGGAGCACAAGGGACCTCGGAGGCACCTCAGCAGTGACTGCCAAGGAAAGGTGCTTTTCAAAGAAAGTATTTTATCTGAAGAAGTAAGCAAAAGCATAATTTCAAATCTGAAATATACTGACTAGAGAATAAGTGAATGTGAAATTCCAAGTCTGACATTTTGCAGCCCTTGTTTGAAGCCAGCTGTTCTGCAGAGGGTTCTCTCACTAGAAGAAATGCTATGGCCAAATTTAGAAATGAGTGTATTAATACTAAACCATAGCACAACAGGTTATACCTTTATTGCTTTAAGGACCATTTCACAGAAGGAAACAGTTCTTGCTTTGTAAACTTGAGTAAGTTAAGCAGCCTGTTTTGTTATGTACAAGAAACCACACTGTAACTTGGTATGAAACAACACAAAAGCAACACTGCAAATACCACAGGGATTTTGCTTAGAAGGAGATTTATGAAAAAAATATTCTCTTTTTAGCACAATGTATATACAAGAGAATTTGTGCTTCCCATAAAATCTCTGCCTGAACTCATCAGTTCAGAGGTCTATTTGAAAGAAATGAAAACCAAAATTCTGGGTTTGGATGAAGATGCCCTTTACTGTGTAGCACAGAACTGTGCAAGCTGCAGCTGCACACACCTACTGAAGCAGAGTAAAACACAGCCTGTCTCATGACTGCAGCTCCTGCAAGTCATTGCTATTCTTCTTACACCTTGCAGGGTTCACTCGCAGATCAGTCACATCAATTACTGCTCTGTGCTACGAGGCTCTGATATCACCTCAAGGAAAGCTCTGCACATCCAAATTCAAAGGCTGCCAAGGTGCAGTCGTGACTTAACCATTATCATTTAGCTTTCACACGCAACAAGGAAACCTATCATTGTGGAAAAGGGTAATCAACCAAATAATCTCGCATTCACTTCATTTACAGGTCTGCAGTTTGCAGTTCTAACAACAGAGGGAAAGTGTTGGGGTGTTTTGGTAGTAAATATTATTCATAGTTTACTGGAATTTTCCCGGAAACAAAAATAAAACAATGAGAATCAGATGATGAATGCAAACTGCAAGGAACCACACATAGTGGGTTTCTTTCCAGTATTACTCTTCAGAATGGTTCAGATATTTCTCTTTCAGGGATTTTATGCATGGTAAGCAGTAAAAGTAACCAGAAATATTTCCATTGCACCAGCCTTCTGGATCCACCAGGATAAATCACCTCTTAGAATAGTAGCACCAAATACTTCATGTCAGTTCAAACCTCTGGATGCCTAAACCCATCCTTTACTTCACTAGTAATTACTTTTTTAGAAAAAAAAGAAATATTACGTGCTTGACAACTTAAGCCAGCACTGACACATTAATCTTTCTCTTCAGGTAGTGTCTCAGACTGAGAGTAATGCCCAACAGCAAAGCCCTGAACTGGGGAGGCACAGATGGGTGAGACATCCCCCACATTGGGGAAGGTCACAGAAACTCCTGCTCACCTTATTTCTGTCTAAGAGTTGTTAGATTTGGTATACAGTTAATTGTTTCTTTTTCATAATAAATAATTCAGATGGAATTTTATTTTCATTTTTTTTCCTGTGTTGTTTCCATACCTGAGCACCAGGAGCCTTGAACTCTCCCACAGCTCCTAATTGTGTTTCTGCCAAGGCTGACCCTGATGCTCGCCCTCTTCAGCACAAACACAAACATATTTTTCTTCGGGTATCCAATATCCTGAAAACCATCATTTCCACCAGTAAGAATTCTGAGAATCGTGAATTTTTCAACTCCTTGCATTCCCATTAAAAACAAGACAGGATTTCTGTGGCTGTGCTGGTGTCAAGCAGAAGCTGTGGCTGCACCACAGGAGGCACAAATGGGACAGTCACACTGACAGTGTCAGCAGAGGGTGCAACAGGGACATGTCCTCAAGTGCTGGAAACTGTAAGTGAACCCTAACAAACGCAGCCAGGAGGATTTACAGCAGTTGAGTCTCCTCCCTAGGTCACACAGCAATGTGATGGGCGAGGACACGGCATTGGCTTCCAATATCCCACAGGATATTAACACCAGCACCACGGTTCAAGTGAATTTGTGCATTCCCTGAGACCCTGGTTTTGCACCTGGCATAGCTGCACAGGCACTGTGGGCTCTTAACTGCAGATCTGAGAGCACCAAGGTGGTCTCAGAGTACACCTATAAATTTTTAGGATAATAAGTGGTGGGAGAAGCAGCCAAGACAGGAATACACTCGTAGTGCAGGGCAAGAAGTCTTGAGGAGGGAATTTTTGTTATTCTGTGTGGGTTATTTAATATACAAATATATGGATTTGGAAGCTGATTTGTATTTTATAGCCCCACAGGTCTGTAATCCTGGCTGCTCTGTCACCTGTCACTCAGCAGTAACTCTTCATGTGGCACTAGCACCACATGGCCTGATACAGCGAGGCTGAACATGAAAACTATCCCTGTGCATGGATTTGTCAGAGGAAAATCAGCTTCATACAGTCAACAGATAAATAATTTCAAGTGTATTTGGTGAAAAATGACACCCACAATTCAGCTGGACACTGAATTGAGTTTCCTGCAAATTTAGTTCCAAGGGGTTGTTCTAGATCTGAAACCCAAGATAACCAAGTGCATTGGGACGTAAGCACTTGACACACACCCTCTATGTGGGCTCCTCAGAAGAAAGAAATAACTCACCCAGAATAAGAATTCTCCTTTCACTGAGTTTTTTATGTACCCACATGCACAACAAACCTTACTTGATCTCTCTGTAGCATTTGCACTGTTTCTTATTCAGATGAGAACACAAATACAGTCCACTGGCTCCACGTCTCTGCTTCTTGCGGATTGACTTTTTTATACCCTTACCTGGCCTAGTTCCATTTATTAGGAACATATAAAAAATGATTGCCTTCTATAACTCTTCTTCAACAATGCCTCCAGCCTGAAGGCTTCATGAAGTTATAAGCAAAGATTTATATGTAATAAATTATTGAAAATGAAAAATATCTGTCTTCAACAAAAGTAATATATTTCAGGTAACAACGACTTTTCCAGTGAAGGGGAAGATAAAAGTGTATTTAACAGGTATTCTGATACCATAAACTAGAATACAGTATTTGCATGTTCAAATATATTACAGGAAAACATGTTAATTCAAATTTGACATTAAGAAATTGCTTCCTGTTGTAAATTGGAATTCCAAATGAAACAAGAAGCTGCACTAGACTTACACAGCTACCCAGCCCAGTTGGCAAAGAGAATCCACCTATAGATTTAATAAAAAAACAAAAAAAAACCAAAAAACTCACCCCAAAATACATGCATATTACTGTTAACAACAGAAGGAAATACTAGAATGAGATTTCCTGCCTTTGCAGCACATACCTTTTCCGAAATATCCACTCATAATTTTCCCATAGGAGTCCTACATCCACACCCCATCACTCAGTGCATAAAATGGTTCACAGCTTTTGTACAGAGAACCTATTAAGTGGATTAAAGGTAATTTTTCACATGTGACTTCATGATTTACTGTGTTTGGCCAAGATTCTTCCTTGACTGAACTTGACCTAATTCATACATGATTTAAAGATGATTTTCTGTATACAAACACATGAGTAGATAGTGAAGATAAAGCACTTAGATTCACTGTACTAGGAAACAACTCTTGAGATTCAAACTCCAAAGACGGTTCTAAAAACTATTATCACATATGCTTTTTATGTTTTTATTTCAAATGACAGTAAAACCATTTCTACTGTTGACTTTGACTCCAGAGTTTAGGATCAGATTCCACTGGTTTTAGATAATTTAAACTATTTCTATATCTTAAGTCGCAGAACCTACAATGCCCATAAAAGTGTCCAAACAGAATTTATACCCCCATTACACAAACAACAGATCAAGCATGGAAGCCAAAATGGGAATGGCACATTCCCAACAACAGGAATGAAATAATATTGAAATAATACAATATAAAAACCTCATGAGCAGTTTCTTCTAAACTGCAGTCTCAAAAATTTGTGCTATGGTTTTACTATAAATTGCTTGTCTATTATAGTGATACAGAAACTTTCTAGAAAGTTATTTCATTCACAATACACAGAAGGAAAATGATGGTTCTAAGATGGCTACAGTAGGGTAATTCCAGTCTTAAAAATAGTAAATTAACAATCTTATTACTGCTAAAGAGGAAATTATCACTTCTGTACCTGTGACAAATTCCCTAACACAAGGTGAGAATGAATTGTAAGGTCTGAATCGCAATCAGTGCAAGGATGTGAAACCTGCTGTGAAGGATGAGACTTTGCCCTCCTCCCTCTATAAAGGTCTTAGAGAACCACAAAGAAGCATTTTAGAAATTGGATGTAAATAACAAATCACCACTTTATGAACACCAATAGGCACCTACCAGGAACTTCAATCCAAACACAGGCTGAGGCAAGCCCACAGCTCTGGGGGTGAACAGCAGCCATGAGCCCTGTCCATACACCTGGAGCTGATTTCAGCCACCTGGGCTACATTCCTTGTTAATTTAACCAGGGAGATGGAAGTTTGGCATCGTGCAGGACATCAGTCAGGTCTGTGGGAAATGGGAAACACTCTCATAGTTGGGAGGTTTCTCAGTAAGCTCCTGAAGACTGGAGTAGGGAACTGTGTGGTGGCCAGGCGTGGTCACTTGGTTAAAGACTAGGAAAGGGAAGAGAATGATGTGAAAAAAATACAATAGCAGTTTGAAAATAAAAATATGTAAGGACTTATGTAATATGCCTAACCTACAGCAGCAGAAAACTGGAGCTGGTTGCCCAGACTGATTCAGTTACCCTAAATTCCCCCAAAACAGCCATGTCCAGTTAGCCATGGTCCTTTAAGGTCCCATTCCATCCTTCCTCAGCATGGTTCTAGGAATACATCAAAAGAACCACTTTTTAGGTCAAGATTTAGTTTCCCTTTCTAGCCTCATGTCCTGCTGACCAGGCTCCTCACAGAAATCAGATTTGCAGTTTACATTTGAAAAAGGAAAGTTCAAACACAAAGCCTGCCATATTTTTCCCTACAGTGGTACATTTCTGCAGCAAAGGAGTTCCCTAATACCAATACTTTTTTGAATACTCTAGGAGGTGCCCAGGAAGGAGATTGTCCCAATCCCAGAAGATCTTTAGGTTTATCTCCATCAGTTTATTGGCTTCCCCACATTGATTTTCTACAGATTAGCAATTTCATTTTGAATCCTAAAAACATTATTAATTTTTTTTTCATGCTGAATATATTACTGGCCTTGAAGATCCTGCTATCAGAGCTTTGCCAAGAAGGATGGGTGGCCTTGCTCAGCCCAGAGAAAAGCTCCATTTCCAGGAGCTAGTCAGCAAACAGAACTTATTTGAGTTTCTTCCATCAGCAGGTTGGACCATAAATACTTCTAGGAGGTAGATCTGCAAGTCAGATGGTGTCATCACTACCTACTTATTCTGAGGAGAGTGCCTGGCTTTACTATCTTCATAATCACAATTTACCATTTGGATGCTGCCCCAAGCTATTGCCATTTTATAGTGGACACCCCCAATGAGCAATAAAGGCTTGTACTGCGATAAAACAGACTAACTGTCAGTATAAATATACTTACTGAAGCAGCTTTTCTTAAATCTTTATTTATAAGGCACATTGGATAGCCCAGTAAGGGAAAGGAAATATTTCTATATAGCAGACTTTTCACTTCATTTCCTAGAAAGATTACAGAACATCATGTGCACAAGGATCACACCAAAGGCTACATTCTAATTTCAGAGAAAATAAAACACTGTGAAGAAAAGTAACTCTACAGAAATCCATGCAAATATTAGTCTATATACCCAGGTTTTACTCTAAAATGAACCTCAGACTTCAAAGGGAATGGAGTTTAGTTGATGGACCCTCTGGAGAAATTTATCTGATAAAAGACTTTCAAATTATCCTCCCATCCCCTTAAGATATTATCTTCATAATGTACTAAAAAAAACCCCTGGCCTTTGGTATTCACCTGGCAGTCCTAGATGGTGCTGAAATTAATAAATAATAGAGCCACTAGCAACACCCTATTGATTTTCTGACGGATTTGTCTGTCTCCTCAGAATTTTAAGAACTGTTTAAACAGATATATCCATTATGTGTTGGAAGGAATTTTAAAACTCCCCAGTAGGGCTGTAGTTGATGACAGATTGACAGTATCTCAGCCTGAAATAATTTTGGACATTCTGCTTGTGTTGTCTGCAGATACAGAGCCAAAAACACCCAGTTGAAGGGCAAAGTGAAGGTCAAATGCCTAAAGCACTCACAAAAAGCAGCTATACTTGAACACTATTGCTTCAACCCTTGGACACCAGCTTGTGAAGACAGAAGCAATTCCTGTTATCAACTGTACAAATAAAATTATTAAACCATCAGACTGTTTTTCCATCGAAAAGAGTGCCCTAAGGACTGAGATGTTAACTCTGCTGCTAAAGAACTGAGGAGTTCTTATCTTCATTTGCTAATATAAACAGAATACCTTCACTAATTCCCCAAAGCAGCTTCCAGCTCCTTTGCAAAGCTTTCCTCCAGTTCCTTCCCAGTGCTCCGCTTCTATCGTGGCACAATTTAAGAGACCATTTAATGCATTAAAACTTGAAGCCTTCAGATTTTCCATTTGAAATGTAGGGCACCTTGCTAATAAAATGGGATGATGTGGTTTCACAGCCATTTACCAATCCCTTGGACACTTTTTTACATTTTAATGCATTAGTTAAAAAGGAGAGCATGTAAGAGTTTTGGTTCAACTTTGACAAGGGACTAAAACAAGAACATGTTAATCAGCTGTGTAAATGCTCCTTTTTTGCACTGATGCTATTTGTTGCTCCTTTGCTTGAGCAGGAATATTTCCCTCATTATGGTCCTGATTAAGAAGTTTGATGTGCTGACCTTGAATATCAAATTAAGCTCCACGCTGCAAGCAAAGCATCCTATCTTCTCTAGTGGCTTATAAATTCATTAGACACTTTAGACAGAGTTTTAAAATTTGCTGACACTAAATTCATTCAATATGGAACAGAACTGTTAAGATTTATGAGGCAAATCTGCGGTTAAGTGAAACATGCAATCTCCAGGTGATTTCCACCAGAAATCCTTTCCATCTAGGCCCTTGCCTTGTTTCTCAAACAATGTCCTATTAAATTTCAGGCTCTTAATTATCTTCTCATTTTCCAGCCAAGTGATCAATAGCAGAGGACAGACAGCAGTCTGGCAGCCGTTGGGACGAGCCCGAGCCGGGAAGGCGGCAGCGCTGAACACGGTGTTTGCTCGGTGCCGGTGGCTCCAGACACTTGTGTTGCACACCCTGCACGAGTTCAAAAGGAATAACTTCAGTGCAAAAGCTCTCTCGCTGCTATGTAGTGAAAATAATTTATCTCAGATGCCATGTTTCTGAAGCAGTTGGATCAGAATTTTAAATCTTTTTGCCATCTATATTCCCCAAGGGCATGAGAAGTGAATCAAGGCTCTCTTTTACTTTCATGGATTCTAGGCTTTGACAGGAGTTCACAGAGGGAAAAAAAAATAACTTCTGAACATCAGGCAAGCCTTGTGTGCCTGGTCTTTGCTTAACATGCTTTGTTTTCATTTTGGCAGAATATGTTTTGTTTGCATTTAAAAAAGGGCATTTGGTATCAAATACAAGTGATTAGCTATAACACAGCTCCACCAACAACACCAGCCTTGTCTAGCACACAGGATAAGACTTAAAAAAGAAAGTTAATTCAGTCATTTGTGGAGACACTTGAAGGGGATGTCAGGATGTAAAGGCTGCCCACAACAGGAAGGAGAGATGAGGAGAGGGAGACATAGGGTAAAATTTATCACTGGAGTAATATTCTCACCAGACTAATTTATCCAATATAGGGAAAAGTGTGTGTCACAAACCTTCATGCTGACAAGATTTAACTAAGCAGATACACTGCAGAGAAAGGGTCAAGATGAGGACACAGAGGCACCTAAAATACCCAGCAGTTCCCCTAAATACTCAGCTGAAATTATTCTCTCTCATCTTCCACATGGTGTGCGACACAACAGTCTCAAGCCGTATGGCACCAAGGATGCTGCTGTGCTCTTCTGCTGCCATCCTGGCCAAGAACCCAGAACAGCAGCAGCTGTCACAGGGATGTCTCTTCTTTCACATTGATCATTTTGTAAATACTGAGGATCAGCGCAGCTGTACAACTCACAGCTCCAGGGTGGAGGCTGCGTGGCTCACACCACGACTTTCTTGGAAGTCTGGTGTCAGTCTGCAAGTTAGTTTGGATAAGAGGATCCAAAACTCAAGTGGCAGACAGGATACTTAACCAACTGATGCAACCTGGAGCACAAAAATACTATATTTTTTTTGTGTAGAGTACATTTATAGCCAATTCTGCCTCAAATAGACACATCAAGACAGAATACAAGCAAAAATTTGATATGCTGACAGAAACCACAGACAAATAATTGGGACAGAAATGTTTATCTGGTGAGTGAACCAAGTGGCCTGAAGAAAGAGTGGCATCAACAGAACCTGATATCACTGTTCAGTTGACTTCTCTGCTCTTACAGCTGTTGGAGGGGAAGCAGATATATCTAATGTCGACATTAACTGCTGGAGCTGCAATTCCAACCAGGATGGCAAGGTGGAAATAGGGGTCACACCTTAACCTTGTAAGTAAAGAAAATAGAGAGAGTAATTACAGTCCCCACAAAACCAACATGCAAACACCGAAGGACAGCAAAAGGACTTTATCCCACACTCCAGTTGACATTCCTAAGATTTATTGCAGAAATGAAGGTTTATAAGAAGTGTCACACAGTTAATGACATCAGAGAGGAGTGTGACCTTCACCAACCCAAGTAAGAGACCTTATATAAAAGAGCCAGTTAAAAGATGAGGTGAGAAATGAGATGACACCAGCAGCCATTTCTGCTTCCTCTTAAACCATAAAAAGTGGGGAAAGAACTGCACTCAACCCTGAATGGATGAAAAAATGCAGCCTCAGGTCTTCTACCATAGCTGATCTTTCCAAGGACAAATACAATTTGCTTTAACATACAAAAAAGTCTGTCTTTTGCATTTTGGCCACTACACATTTGATTTAGTATTAAGGAGTGTTTCATTCCTGCCAAAAAACTGCTTTCTGAAAATCAGAACCGATGTACTGTGATGTGCTTACATACAAAACAGGACAACACACCATGAAAAGCTGTACCTTGTGTTCATCAATGTCACACAAAGGAATCATGGGGTTTGCCTGTATTTTATTTTTAAGATTTTGCACTTCACTTACAGCAGCATGTCTAAAATTTTTAAATGAAATGTCATAGCAACCAAGAATACTATCTTCAAACATAATTTCATCCTTGTCCTCTATCACTTTTTCGTCTCTTTAATGTTGTAGTTGCTTACATTTGATATTCCTGTTAACGATCACCACAGCATTTTGCTTGGTTTTGCTATGAAAGGTTAGACCAATCATTCTTGAGGTCCCCTTCCAACCTGATATTCTGTGATTCACCTCTTCCATTGCTACTCTTCCCAGATTTATTTATTAGACTTTATTTCCTGAAAAAAAAGCAGACTTTACATGACAAGTCCAAGATCTATAAATATTTTGTGCTCTGAACTGTGTGTTTTAACTAAACACATATGAAAATGCAAAATTTCCATCCCAAGAGTCAAAGTTCAGCCTCTAGTTCAAATGAGTGTTGCCTGCACATGGGTCATAAAATAAAAGTGGTTTAGCTCCTCAACTCTTCATTTCTTTGGATATATGTTTGGGGCTAAACCAGGAACCCAAAACCCAACAGGAAAAATTGAAGAAAACCTTAGAAAAACTAGAGATCTGCGTCCACTGCCAGATGGTTTAACAGTAACAGCAATGAAAAAAATATTTAATGACAGAACTGAAAGAAAGATACAAATACTAGAACATAAGGTTTTTAAAGCAATTGCTTAACAAGTTTATAGAGGGATTAATACGACACATCTGCTCATGCTAACGGGAAATCCTGTCAGTGGCCCAGGAGCCTTCTTCCAATCCTAGGTCTATGTTAACTCATGAGAATCTCTTAATTTATTATCAATGCTCTCCTGTGAGGCTGGGAAACACTAATCTTTCACTTCAGCAAGGAAAGGGGGAGGTTGAGCGCCCGGTCTGGGCTCCTGGGGAAGGAGATTTCAGCCGCCCCACCGAGCACGCGCCTCATCACCATCGCACGCTCCCTCGTTTCAGCCCTTCCCGTGCTGCTGAACGTTTCCTTTTTGAAACACTTCCTTTAGTGTTTTACCTACAGTGAAGTCTCACATTCCACACCCTCCCCAGCTGCTGCCAGACTCCCGCACACTGCCTGCGTTGGGAACTCTCCGTCCTCTTCCCAAGTGTTGGAAACTCTGATAATAGTTGGGCTTTCAAGCTCTCCCAGGCCCTACAGCCTCATTTCTGTTACTATTTACTTCAGCAAATACCAGCTGCTGGTTTTTCCCTTCTCCCAGCTAGACATTTTCAACCCCACTCCTGCCTCCAGGTGGGATGCTGAGTTCTCTCCAATGTGGTCCCCTGCATGCTGCTCTCACCCCACCAACCTTTTCCCCCAAGTGGTTTAATCTTCTCTCCGATGAAATAATTACCAATTCTCCCTTTTCCAAGATCTGTGAATCTCAGTCAGCTCTCATTAGTGTAACTCCCTTATCACAGCACACAATGTGACTATCAAAATTACTTCCTGAATCTTTCTTGCTCTTATTAACAAGTCAGAAACAGCTTCTGGATGGAAGAGTTTTAAATACTGGTATGTAATTTACAGTTTACTGCACAAACCTCAGAACAACTTACATGAACCTAAGTACATCAGGCTCTGTGCCCAAATTCAGTTGCTCCTCTTCCACCCCAAAGGAATATAATTTGTTAAAGAAACCAACAGAGTGGCTTAAACTAAACTTTAATTCTAAGTTCTTTCTAAGGTAATCAATCAGGCATTAAAAACCTCAGAAAAATTAGCTGCAAAATTATCTAGTCCTCCAGCTGCTACAGATTCATAACCACCTTCCTGTTTTGCAGCCTGATTCCAGCAGTGAGCTTCACATCCAAGAAATTCATCTTCTGGCAGTGAGGAATGTTAAAGCAAACCAGCCCCACTCCGGGAGCCGAGGGACAGACATCCCACAGCTCCCAGCCCCAATGCCCTGCAGCAGGGCTGTGACAGCGCACAAAGAGAGGGGATTTATAACAATTGGCCCAATTTTACTACCAGGTAATCCTGAATTTGCTAAAAAGGTTAAATCCCCCTGTTAGGCTAACAGAAGTGCAGAGGCTATTTTTACTTTTCTTATTAAACAGGTCCTGTAAGGCAACACCGTATTTCCATGAGCTCCTGACCACCCATGTCAGAGATCCTGCAGAGGTTAATGAGGACCATGAATCCAAAATTCCTGCATAGCACAGCCCCTTGCTGTCTTCAACAGACCTGTCCAGCACAGCCAGAGCAGACCCCTAAAAAGCCACCAAAATTTCAGCTGGTAAGTTCAGTTTTGAACAGAAACAAACCTGTGTTCATCCCTAATTCATTTTAATCCATGGACAAGATTTCAAGGTGCCTAGGCACACTTTAAATGCAACAAATATGATACTGGCTTTCTTTCTCCTGAAGGAAAGAAAAGTCTGATAAGGAGGAAAAAAATCAATTTTTGTCATGAGGCAACTTTAAGTTAATTTAACAATATTTCAGGATGACTGCACATGGATTCTCAGACTGTCAACTACACAAGTTACAATCCTTTTACAGTCTCATGCTGCACCTTGGGATCTGCTCATTGTTTTAGTCTCCTAAAATCAGTTTGGAAGGCTTGCTTGCACACAGCTTTTTTACTCTGTTTGTCATAATTTCACTTGAAAAATTATCCAATAAATGTTTCTAAGGATGATCAGTGTTTCTGAAAAAATTAGAAGGTGCTTTGTCGTATAGTGGTTATGGTTTTAATTTGCTTTTATGACCTAAACTTCCCTTTCCTAGTAATTAATTAATTCAGCAACAGGATTTTAAAGTTCTCCTGAAGGAAAGAGGATTCCTGAAAGCTTTTCTGCAGAAGACAGACGTGTCTACATGCACCCTTTGTGCTGCTTCACTGCATCTCCAGCTCAGGACTGTGTTTTATTCAGAGTGATGAGTAATGCAGACCTCAGTCACCATATCTGCCTTTCTCTTTTTCAGACTCATGTATGATGCCTTTAGGAGCTGATGTACCACAAAGAAAATGAACTTGAAAGAATATGGTCCCATCTATGCAGTAAAAAGAGTTTGAGGGTATTCATTTCTTCTTACATTAGTGACAAAAGGATAGAAGGAAAAAACTGCCAGCAATCGAGCTGTGAGAAGTCTGATTTGAATCCTCAAGGGAAACTTAGCTAGACAAATTAAACATCCCAATCTTAGCTGATAAACACAGCATAAAAGGTCAAGGAGAATCAAGTTTTGGGCTTAAGGTGCCCGAAGTCCATCACCTACTACTGTCCTTTCACATTCAAGGTTTGACCTTCATTCAATACCGAAAGACACCATCTCTGCTCACACTACCTTTAAAAGCAGTTTTTGCCTCATCCTGGACTTGAAAAAAGACTTGAAGACCTGGGAAAAACAGGACAAGGGGAAAACCACTAACATGCAACAGCAGTACCAAAAGATATTCTAGTGAGCAAAGATTTTTTCCAGTCATCTTTAACTTCCTACTCCACAGTCCTGAGAACTTCCAAGCACTTAAAAGTCTCTGAGAAGAGATATTTCAGGACCACTGGAACTGTACTTTATCAGGATGGTACTTTCAGACCTGTCAACAGCACCCTTGCACACTACTTAAAGGCTAAATTTTCTTTGGAATTTGCTCATGGATTAGTGGAAGAGGTGGCATTCTCTTGGGAGGTTTGTGGCCCTTCCCTAGGAAATGTTACTTAATTTACTTCAGAACATGCAAATGGGTCCAAAACCAAAGAAACAGTATGCACATAAATTATTTTCTTTTAATTCTCAGTCAGCAAAAAAATTAAGCTAGGTTTTGAAGTTTAACTCCTGAAAGAATTCAGATTTTAAAATCTTCACTGTCTTGGTGAGAGGTTTCCATCTAAGTAACTCCATAGCAAGGTGCAAATTGTTTTACATACTGATACAATGAGCCTATTTATCATAAAATCTCCCATTTTCAGGAGACAGTTTTAAGTGCTGTTGTTTCCAAACTTCTGCCCATTTTTCTGTGCTGTAGCACAGGCTCAGCTCACTGGTGTAACACCACCAAGTGCCTGAGGAAACTTTCAGGAGCCATACCTGGGAACCAGAGGCTGGGCAGAAGGATTAGCCACAGCCTATTGAGCTAATTGAGCATGTTTCACTTATCCTGGTACTTAAGAGCCAGAGATTCCGAGTGTGCTGGCGAATAAAAGAACATCTGCCTGATAACATCCATTTCATGAGAGTTACAAGTTTTAGAGAGCAATTACATAGCATTTTTGTTTCTAATCCAAATCAGATGTTTAAACCATTTTGTGATTGCACAATTATCTTGTTTTATGAGGCAACCCAAACATCATTTAACAAGATTTGAGTGCCACTGTGTATTTTCAGTTTATTAACAAAAATACAGAAGCCAAGACCCCAGACATGGCAGGGAGAAGCAATGGGAAAAGGATAACAAGGCAGTGGGGAACAACCTTGTTGGGAAAACACCACTGCCCACCTCAACAGGAACAGAGATGCTCCCAGCTCTCCTGCTCCACTATTGCAGGATTATTATTAGCAGTAGCTGCTGAGGAAGCAGAGGCACAAAGGGAAGCTAAGGCACCTCATTCCTACCAGCTTCCTCATAACTCTCAGCTGGTGAGGACATAGTGAGAGGCAGAAGAGCCTGTTCCCACAGCACAACACAATTCCAAACATCAGGAGAAGCTGCTGCACTTAGAGCTCTCCCAGATTTTTGGTCCAAACTGGGCTTGCCCTCTGCAAATCTGATCAATCTATGCAGCACTGATTTTGGATGTGTCTTCCAACCTTAATGATTCTCTGATTCTGCAAATTGTTTCTCACTGAAAGTCAGAAAATTAGAGAGACAAACACATCATCCCTCTATTTGTGTACTCAGAAACTTCCCATTACCTGTTACAGCACCAAGCACAGAGCTAGGGAAGGACTTCAGCAGGACTGGGATCCCTGAGTTACTTGGGGAACTGCAGTACAGCCCAGAGTTTTCTCATTCGGACTTTATCCAAATGTAAAATTGGGAAGAAGAATAAGCCAGATGCTGCCTTGGAGAGAATAGAGGCTGAGTAGACAAACATAATTCTGTTGCTCAGGAATTAATTCTCACCAAAACATATTTCTGCCACATTGAAATTGTAATATGCAGCTTCCAAATCCACACAACTCATTCCAAGATTATTCAGTACAAATTACACCCTTAAAGAAAAAAAGCTTTGATTTATCATGTCTCATTTATATAACCTCCTTCTACAGTCGACAGCTAATTTAGTGTTTTCTAACAGAAGATTTCCAATGTTACTGTACTGAGCTACGCAACAACACTGAAAAGTCAAGGCCAACTCTCAATCCTGAGCAGGGCTAACAACCAAGACTTTAAAAGCTCACATGCACCTTCCAGCTTTCAATCCAGGAGCACAAACACGCTCCATGCAGGAATGACCACTCGTGACCTTCACTTGCAGAATGACAGGGGCTCCAAACTTCACTTTTTAAAGTGAATCTCATCCTATCCCTCTAGGCTTTGGCAAGATATTTTAAGACTAGGCTTCAAGAGGTCAGGAAATACATCATCTCTGCTCTACAACTTGCACTCTCAGCAGCCAACTGCTCAGTGCAGGTTTTAGTCTTCCATCCCTGCTTGGACCTGTCTTTCCTTCTCATGATTCCCATGGGCTGGCAAAATAAAACTCTGAAAAACCCCACTAAAACCAGACTCTCTTGCAATGGAAGAGCAGGAGAAGCCAGGAGCAGGGACCAGCAGGCCAGATCGAACAGTGCACGGCAAAAACCTTGGCAATGCAGAAGGATCCCCACAAAATCTGGCTACATTCTGCCTGATTACTTGACGGCACAAGGTGGGAGCCAAGCAGGGCTGCAGCCTGAAAATTGTGGCAGAAATTAAACTGCAGACATAAGGCATTTAGAGAACAATGACAACCCCAAACCTCACAGATAATTATAACCAAAGTTAGTTGCTCACTAATTTTTCTACCATTAATATTTTTAGGAAAGAGCTATTACTCTATTCAGTTTTAGGAAGGAAAAAAATGCTTATAGAAGGAAAATAATTTAATCATTCCTCCACATTTAGGAGATCTGAGGTCCAAGGAACACAGAGAACAGTGAAATATGAACTACTCTTATTTCTGTTTCACCACTGAGTAATTTTCATGAGCAGACTACTCAGACATCATCTCCTTTCTGTAAGGTTTAAAAGATGCATAGCACAGAAATAATCCAGCATCAGTACAAGGACAGACCAGAGGACTGAAATGTCTCCCAGAGCTCTAACTTTTTAACACTCTGATCTTGTGGACTTTCAGTAGAGCTTATATAAGTCTATATAATTTGCAAACACATTTCCTCCTGAGTCATCTTTTATTTGCCTTTTTTCTCCTAGCCGACTTACAGAACTAGCTTTGTGACTAAACAATTTTGGTAAGCCTTGCAATCAACAGGATTAAACAGTGTGTGTTGGGTGAACTACAGACAGAATTCATTTGTCAGATCCCCAGTGCCCTGACTTTAATCAGGGGTAATAAAGCCAGCAGTATTGCTAATCCAATCAGCAAGACCAATGAAAAAATAAATTTGTTACTGCAGTTCAAAAACTGCCCTTTCACTGCGCAAAGCAGAAGTGGAATGAAAATCTCTCCCTTTTGCTCTCTCACTCCAAAGGTCCCTAATGAACAGAAAAGGGAGGAGGCAGAGGAGTTGCATATCAAAGCCCAGTTGTCCCTTGAAATCCAACTTTAATTATTAATACATGTGATGTGCTGAGCAAAGACAACATGGTTGAGGTCTTGCAAGCTTACACTGCAAAATGGGATGTTGTAGAGCTGCCTCACTCAAAGCCAAGGAGACCGCCTTTTCAGGAAATTTCTTCCAATGAATTGCTGACTTGAATACAGCATTTTTCTACTGTGTTCTGAAAAAAATATTTCAAAACTTAAGATATTTCTTTTCCCAGGAAATTGTTCTCTGTGAACAGCTGCTTCTTTAATTCTATTTGCAGAGGGACAAGGTGCAGCTCAGAGCACTGGGAACCACACAAGAGCTGCAAGGACTGAGCAGGTCACGATGATTAATGAGCACTTTCTGACTCTGCTGGCTCAGACTGATGCCAGGAGCTTCTCCAGCTCACCTTCAGCAGATCCATGTGGCAGCACTTCTCTGAAACAAAGCAAAAATGAAGGGATATGTGTATTACAACTCTACCTTCCCTACCCTGCTCCAGGAATTACCATGGAATTACAGAATGGTTGGGCTCGGAAGGAATCTTAAAGATCACCTCGCTCCAATCCCCTGCCATGGGCAGGGATACCTTCCACTATCCCAGGTTGGCAGTTGTCACTGTTTTAGAATGGGATATGAGAAATATTTCAGTTATTCATCATATTTGTTTCAATAATTTAATACAGACAAGTCGATGGGTTGAGGACTACTCCTGGTGGAAACAGACTCCCAGATTTTACAAGATTTTGTGCTTTTCACACTGAAACATCCTTTGCCTTCTTAATGGCAAGATATAAGCTTCACAGACAGACCTTAATGAGGGCAAGAACTACAATAATAAACATTTTTTATGCCATAACTTTATGCCAGACATTTTCAGAGAGAACCACAGCAGAGAAAGAGCACCACGGACCTCACCTTCCTTATGTCATGTGTTCCTCATCCTGAGCTGCCTACACCTACTATTGTCTTTGGAAATCTAAACTAAAACATTTCTGTGGCTTTTGCATGACCAGAAAGAAAATCCTGTTAATGCCAGTCTGTGTCAAAGGGGGAACTTCCCTCAGAGCTGCTCCGGTTCTTATGGCCACAACAGCCCTGACTTTCTTTGGCTGATATTACTTCAGTGTAGAACAACCCCTCTTAAATGACATAATTCTGGCCAAATTTGAGATGCTGGAATATACTTGCAAGCACACTTGTCACTGTATTATTTGGCTTGGTTTTCTTCACCATCAGGCCTCATATCTCTAAGCTCTTCAAAAAATGAAATGGATGTCTCAGCATCACCTTCCACTTGTTGTTTGTGAGGGTTCCACAGATATGTGAACTCCCTTTGTCTCTCCACCAATTTTTAAAATGATAGACTCTAAGAATGTGGGTGAGAATAGACAATTCTTTTAAAAAAAAACTATTTAACGCTTAATAAAATTTCCCTCCAAAGAACAAGTATTGTTTATAAGTAATTTTTAAAAAGTACATGCCAGAAGTAACATGGGTGAGGAGTAAATCCCCATCTCACTACACTAAATGGTCTGAGACTATGGCAAAATCCATCTTCTGGACCAGATTTTGAAGAGGTACAGTGATTGCTAATGAGTGCACAGAAATGTAAAATGAGTTGGCATTAATGACAAGATGGCAATGACTTCTTGGGGTTTTTGTATTAAAGGCTACATTCTCACCTCTATCATTGTTACTTGATCTGGAGAGGTTGTTCCAGATAACAAAGCAGCTGTTGTAAAATAACTACTGCTAATACTTTAATTATAGCCACATCATCATTAACTTGTGCTCTCTCAATCTGCTGCCTCCACCTGTTACTGCTAAGTTTATTTTTATCTTATTATTGTATCTGGGAAATAAATTACCTTCCTGTTTTGTAGCTTTACACTGTTCAGCAAAAGAGAAGCTCAAGCATGATCAGGACCTTGATACACTACCAAAAGAGGAGAATAAAATTTCTTAAGTTCTCTAAGGCTACTGGCATGTGATGTAATGACTGAGGAACTCCAGCCTGGAGGTTAATGCATTTTCATAAGGAGAGAAGCAAAGAAGTTCATAAACACTTCATAAAGCCCACAGGCACTGATGAAAAGCAGAATATACATCAAATATAAAACACTGTTCAGGATGCCAACCTCTTAGCAGGTAGGCACTGCCTATTTGAACAGGTATTTTTTGTACTGATGATGGTTTAATGAAGCAACTTTTGCTAGTTGTTCAAAGAAAAAATGACTGTCTCTTCACTCTCTCTCATTATCAGAGCCTGTTGATCACTGAAGTGGAAGCTCTTTTGGTCCTCTGAGTCACAGCAGGAAGCCAACACAGCCATGAGCTGATTGAAAGTCTGAGATACAGACTTTGGATCAGCTCCTAAACTAAGGTATAGTTTTAGAAAGAGTGACAGACTGTCTAGAGCTGAAAAAAAAAAAAGTTGTCACACATGACAACCCCAACACGAGTCCCTGACACCTCACCTGTGAGCTTACTCATAAAACCAGGGAAAAATTGAGAAAAGCTTCTGAAACTCTCTCTAGACAACAAAATTACTTCAAATTTTCCCCAGACAACAAAAAGGCTTCAATTAATCTTTATTCTGATAGACTCTTTCAGGGCATATTTGTAAATGGCCTAGGGAACTATAATTAAGCAGTTAACGCGATGAACAGCTGCACTTTTTTGAAAGCAGTCATTAAAAGTAAGGACAGAGTTACCTGCCTCATTGTTTAACAAGATCTATTAGAATAAAAACATGAAATAGTAACCCTGGAGGAAAAATAATTCTTCATAAAATATTAGGTGGTTACATTTGGTTTCCCCACAGAGCTTCTTTCTAGGCTCCATATTTCTTTGGAAAGAAGGCAGCATCTCCTTACTGTTTTTTTCAAAGAACAATGTGATTTAGCTAAAGAGAAGGCATTTCAAGGAAGTGGGTGACCTCTAAAGCCTTCTTGAATACAAAAAATTCAGAAAAGATATATATATGTCACAGCTTCCTGGAATTTTCAATGAAAACAATAAATATTGTAATAAACTGTTGTAAATAAAGTATTAAGACGTCACATAGTCATAACAGAGGTGTGTTACTCATAAAACATTTTATCTTGAGTGGTTTTCTAATGCTAACTTAAAATTACTCAAAATTTTATTCATTTATAAAAACTGTACTTGCATTAACACAAAAGCTTTTCATGCTGTCAGGATTCAACAAAAAACCCAATCTAGGATGCTTCCGTTTTGAAAAAAAGTTGGCTGGAATAGATAAGGAAATATTTTAGTTTCTTTAGTTTCAATTGTTTTATCAAGCTGCTATAGAACAGATTAAAGAGAAGTATCTGAAGATACAGTTCATCCTTATTAAGCGTCATGAAAAATTCTATTTATTTTTATTATATTCTATTTTATTTATTTTTTTATTACCTTGGTTAGGAGTTAATGGGAAGATTCTACTGATTTCCACTCATGATGGTGCCACAATATTCCTACAGGGAACATCAAAACCCAATGCAAGAGAAGCATCATCAGTGTTATTTTAACCTATCAGTTCCCTTTGTATAACAGAGTCAACTTTAGAGGCATCCAAACTCTCTCCTCTTTTCAAACACAACAAGAAATTAATTCAGTAAAGAAAAATAATCAGTCAAGAGGTCAACCTTTCACTACAGGAACAATTAGAGGCTGATCTACTTCCCAAGTAGCAATGGAAGGACTTAAGAGTATTTGGCTCAGCTTGAAGACAGAAGGAGTAAAGAAGGCCTGACCTGGATACACGTTGCAAGTTTGTTTCTATTTACAGTGCCATTAATCTGAAGGGGCAGGAACTGTATTTCAGCTTTCAGCTTTGGACAGCTTTGGTTTAAGGTCTCATTTATGTCCTGCTGCACTCGACTCAAACCCAAGCACTGAACACCTGATTATTTACCACTGCCACAGCACCAGTAAATGAAAGAATACTTTTCTGGAGCTGAGAAAAATAGTTTGCCCAACAAGGGTGTGGAGTGTCCCTCACTGGAGATATTCCAGAGCCATCTGGACACAATCCTGTGCCTGTGCTGTGGGATTGACCTGCCTGAGCAGAGCTTGGGCTGCATGACCTGCTGGGGTCCCTTCCAGGCTGACCCCTCCTGTGACCTTGTGACTTAACTTTGAAGACTGTGAGTAACATTTTACAGCCCAAAAGTCTCATTTTCAAAGTTGTCAAACTCACACACCCCACCCGACTTCCCAGATGCTTTAGGGAGCCAATATTTCTGAAAAGCCAAGCTCCAGGAGATACCTGTCCTTCAGGAAGGGGAGCAAGTTACCATCCAAATAGATACCACTTGATGGCAAGGGTTAAACTTGGCATAAACCAGCACATCGGAGATACAAAAATAACTTAAGATAGGGAAATTTGGCTAAATTATTGCTATTTTCACGAAGTCGTAAATCCACTAAGATTGACTAACAACATGCCTCAGTTTCTCTCATTTATGACAGTTTATATAATCAAACTGCCACATGCTTGGAAGCAAGGTGGCGAGGATATGTCATTTAAAAGCCACGTATTGATGCCTATAACTCAGCCCTGGGAAAGAAGAGGCAGACAAACACAGTTTGGCACCCGGCCCCGCAATTCCGGTGCCTCTGCGGCAGTTTGGATTAACGGAGGAGCTGCAGCAGATGAAGCTGCATTCTGCACTTTCCTCCTGCTGCAGCTTTTAGTGGGAACAGCAAAAAATATCCTCGAAGCTCTAACCTTGTGTGAGCATAAAAGGTCAAACAGGCAAAAATCAGGCCACATAATGAGAGACTGAACGAAAGGAAAGGAAACCTTCCTGGCCGAAGGATTTTCTGCTTCTGGAGCAGATAACCAGTCAAAGATCACACAATTTGCCCCCAGAAGATAAAGTTTCTGGTGCCTGTTCAATGCAAAGGCTTCTGCTTGTTCAGCACAGTATTTTTTCTTGTATTTGTTTCCCTTAGACCTTGGTGATCTTTCCTGCATTCAATTGCTCAGCTCCATTTCTCATCATGCTGTGTGTTACAAAAGCAGCTATTCAGGACTTGGAGGTGTTGAAACTCCTTATCTTGAATTTTAAGGACAGATTACACTAACCTCACTCACAGTGAGCAGTACTTTGTACAAAGTGTATGTACCACCAAAGTCCCCGTAACACCATTCTGTAACACCAATGCTACAGAATACGGCACAACAGGAACAGAGATACCACAAAGGATGGAAATGTTTCCTTGGCACTCCATGCAGTACAAATATACCAATGCAGTACAAAATTTAATAGATACTGGAAGTCTCTGACATTTATTACTGAAAGAAATTTGCATAATAAAATCCATACTTGCACCAGAAGAATAGGGCAAGCTGCATTTGTAAAAATCTGCTTGAATTAATTATTCTTACAATATTTCTCTCTATGTGGATTGAAAGATCTTCTAATATTCTGACCAAACCCAAAATGGAGGGTAGACCTTTCTTACTTTGGAATAGATTCAGATGCCAAACCACAGGGATTGCTTTGGCTCTAGAGAACCAAGTCTTCTAAATTTCCATTCCTGGCAAGAAATACAAAAAGTAAATCAACCTCTAAGGAGGCAAAAGGAAATACTGTGTCATTTCCAAGAAAACAAAATTGCAGGATCTCATCTGTCACATCTCAGAAGAGTGGAGATGAGCAGAGTAAGCATTTGTGGGCACAGAGAGACTCCCAAAGCTCTCTGTCACAGATGGGGCTGGGCTGGAGCCTGCCAGCCCCGCCAAGGTCAGGCTGGCAGCAGTGCAGATGACAGCACCACAGCCCAGCCAAGCGTACCAGGAACAAGCTGCCAAACAAAACTCACACTCTGACCTACAAATTGTGCCCATCAGTGCTTTGCAGGTGAAAAACAGAAGCATGAAAATTTTGCAATGAAGCTCGCTTGTTCTGGCTTCATTCAAGTCTGTCTCCAAATTGTTTCATCTCTCTGCACTGAATCACAGGCAGCGCAGTTTATTACGCTTAAGATGAATTTCTAAAGCCTGTACAGGTGCAGTGCACCTTTACCTGCTCCTTAAGCCCCATCAGCTCCCTCACAGATGTTCCTCCGAGTGCCAACAGCAACCTGGAGCCTTATCAAGCCCACAGAGCAAACAAAGCCAAGGCTTCAGCCAAGCAGAACCGGCCAAAAGAGACCCCAGGATTCCTGGCACCCACAACAGTGACAGAAAACCTCTGTAGGCCACCTTTTAACTAAAACCATCTGTGAAGGTATGTATTTTGTCACAGCATTTTCCCCCTTCCACTGTTTTTTGGTTTCCAACTTCACAGATTATCTTAAGCAAAACTAGTGCACAGATGAGGCCAAAGAGGTCGGGTTCGGTCCTCATTACTGAATTACAGAGATGGCATCAGCTGTCAGAGCTTATCTGCTCCAGAGATGAACCTTTTTATGAAATCCTTAAGGAGGTTAACATCAGTATTCCTTAAAATGATTTGAAGAAAATTATTTTATTCAGACCTTGGGCTGGGATTAGCTTTATTGTTTATACTTTTCAGTATACTCTGAGTAGGATTGTACATAACTTCACAATCACACATATTCTGTTTTTCCTGAAGTATCATTTTTTTAATACCATATCTCATGGCTTTACACATACCATTAATTGAATAATTTTTTATTTCTTTGTATGAAATAAGTAATGCTGAGAAATAAGTAAAATCAGAGACCAAAGGGAAGTACAAAAAGACACTATCTAACTTTATCTTAATCAGCCTGTCTAAAACCAGCACAAATAAGGTATCATTCAGAGGTCTCAGCTGTAAGAACCCGTACAAAAGCAAGAAAGGTGCCTACACGGCACAGCAAATTGCCATTTCCAGCCTTCCCACACACTCTGTGTTATATTAGCTCAGGTACCAGGTGGAGAGTGGCTAAATTAGCTAAAAAAAGAGCAACAGGTAGTCTGGGGGAAAAGTTAACACAGCAGAGAGCACACAGCAGTGGGAAACTGTCCCCATCCTGAGTTAGTTCAAACACACCAGAAAGAAGTGGTAGGAGGTGAAAAACAACACAGCAAAGTGAAAAGAATTCACCAACAGAACACACAAAGCAATCCCACAGCCACGTCAGGCCTCCTGACTCCCCTGGCTTGCCCTAGAAATCTGCCATAACATATGGTGGAATTCTGCAGGATTACCAGTGAGTTATAAAAATTACGATGCTTGAAGCTGATGCATTTCTGCACTTTGCAAGAGGGGCTTTGTGCAAGCACCTTCTGCTGAGCAGCACAGAAGATCGTAACACCCTTCACAGCACCAAAGTCATTCCACAGATGTCATGCTCAGATGAAAAACTGCTTTCTCCACTGCCTGCTCTCTTCCCCCTCCCAAAACACGAGAGGTTTTGGCTTGCAGGATTAGCTTGGATCCCTCAGACACAGAACCCCTCCTGGACCTGCCCCTCTCTGCCTCATTACTGGTAGTGCCTGGGAGCTTTCCAGTGGACACAACCCTTTTCTGAGGGGTCTGCCCACAGGACAGAAGGTTATTCTGTTCCCCCTACAAGTATTATCCATTATCTGTCAGCAAAAGACAACAATTTGATGCTGTGTGAACATACAGATACTTTCCTGAACAGAGAATGTAGATTCACTGGCTCATTATAGATAAATAGATTTACTGAATATAGATGCTACTCTAAAGTAATCAAGCATTAATATAGTGAAATAAGGACAAACAATACTGAGCAACGGCCTATACAGTTTTTACCTATCATAAACAAGAAATGAAGGCCTTTGATATATAAGAAACACTCTTGTAGACTTGAATCCATTTAAAATGGATTTTGTTTAGACTCACTTTCAACTCCTACTGCTTTCTCACAAGCCTCAGGACTTCATTTTTAAACAAGGAACCCTTTGTATTCTGTCACACAATCACAGTAGTAAAAGCCAGATGTGAACTGCAGAGTCTCATTAAAAGCATCGTTGCAAAGAGGTGATGGAAGCTTAGAGGACTTATGACCAAGCAGGGAGGTCTGAGATCCCAGTAATAGTACAAGAATACATTTTCAGAGAATAAAGCTGTTTAATGTGAAACAGCCTTTGAACTTTCAAATACATATGGTGCTGAGAGCACCACTGTTTGTAACACAGTGGCAAGGAATAAAGATAACCAGCATTTGCTAGGTTTGTTTTATTCTACAAATGCTGAAAATAACTACGGTTCCCAGTCAAATAAATCCTGTACTCCCAATACTAGTTCCAAAGTTAAATGGCTTTAACCCAGATTACAGCTAATGCCTCACCATGCTGAAAATAACCCCAATTTACACAAATTGCCTTACTGGAAGCCTGAAGTGAGAACAAAGGCAGCTCCCTGCTTGGAAGAGTTTCCACCAGGGACAGCACGATTGAGGCACGTTGGTGGTCCAGGAACTCGGAAAACAGCATCCCCACTCCTGTTCTGGGACAGATGGAAGGATCCAGAACTGATGTTCCACATGGTTCTGTTTCTCTATTCACAGGAATCATGCTTACAAGGAATATAAAATGAAATGTAGAACGAGCAGGGCTTTAAACATCCCTGGGATTTGTACCGTGACCATTCTGCTGATGTTGCTGATGGGGCTCTGCTGAAAATTAGGGTTCTCTCCTTCCCAAGGATGATAGGAAGGTCCTTGTGAGCACTCTCCTGGTTCAAATGCTTGAAATAAAATCAAGCCAACACTTAGAACAAAAACATATACAGGTAAAATTCACACTGTAAATTCATTATTCAACTAGTTTTCAAACTTTGTGCCCTATAACAGTCAAGTTCTGGCAGTAAAATAGTCTGCTCCTCTTCACATGAAAACTCCAAGCACCTCTGTTTCCCTAAATAATCATTTTAGATCAAGTAAAGCCACATCTTCCCTTTTCCCTCTGTCTGAAGCATGAAGAGGACATTGCACCAGAGAGCAAATGGGCAGATTTATCAATTCAAACTTATCTCCTCTTTTAGGAATGATGTAAGTGAATTTAATCCAGAAAACTGTATCATTAATATGTGCTTACAGGCATTTCCTTGAGCTTTCAAGTTTGTAGAACACTCTGAGTTATATCAAAACCTTAAGCACCCGACAGGGAAAACGGGAGCTGCAACATCTATGATTAAACATTGAGATTAGGTGAGAAAAAAGTTTCATTTTCACATATGTAAGTTCATTTTTCTTTAAAATATAACTGCTAACTTTACCAGCCTTCTCAGCACCACTGTGTGACTCTCCTTGTATTAGTTCTAAGCATGTTTAAAAGGTATGAAGTCCAATTCTCCTCTGTGTTTTCTAACACAAAAAAAAAAAAGATATCAGTGATGAAATATTTCCATCTGGTAAACAAAGTGACAGAGAAATATCAAAACCACTGTCAGCACTGGCGGCAGCAACAAGGCAGAGATTTCCATTCAACCTTTAGCTTTGCTGTAGCTATCTGAAGTACTTAACATTTTCTTCTACTTCAGAGGAGGCTGCTTGAAATGAAAAATAATTCAGCATTGTCTATGCAGAGAAAGAACAAAACTGTATCTTATAATAGCAAAGATTTTTTTTCAGTAAAATGACTGTTTCCTAAGTTTTATATTTAAAACTGTCCTGAATGTACCACTATCAGGAGTGACACAGACAAAAGAATTATAGGGATTTAAATAGTAATTCAAATCTAAGGAAGATAGGACATCTATTTTAAAATGAAAATCCTTGCACTTTTTTGTGAGGTGTTATCTAGATCATCTTTTTTAAATGAAAAAACAGTTTACTGGCAGCTGTGTATCAGACACTGCATCATTATTGTTGTTTGTTATCTACAGCTTGCACAGGCAAAGTATATTAATAAACATCCCCCTTGTCCACAGCACCTTACAGCTTCCAGTTCGCAAGTGTTTGCATAATATTGTGATAGCTGGATTGCAAATCCTGCACAGGGAAGAGATTCCTGACCCAAATGGCTGGACAAATTCCTCCTCTGAGACTTCCCCCACTACACAGACTAATTCTGAAGCACCTGATAAAACAGAGACACATCCTTGGGTATGCAGAGCAAGGGAATGCTGCTGACAGAGACAAATTTCCTACCCACAGCACATGAAAGGGAAAGAGCCTTGTGCAGGGGGGATGATCACAGGGCAGAACAACAAAACACCGAGCTACTCGTTTCACCTGAGCTAGAGAAAAGGTGCACTTGTTTCTGAATAAAGGTGGTGTTAGACATGCAATCAAAGCCTGTAATTAGTTACTAATTATAGCAGCTAGGAACTAGTCATTGCATAGTCACTCAACAAGCAAGATCACCGTTTCAAACAAAAGTTCCTGTAAAAAAAAAATCTCAGAGAAAAAAGAGAACTGGCACTTTCCAGTGTCAAGCAATAGCAATTAAAAGCAATTATAAACAGAGAATTTGCTTGCCTGTATAATCATATTCACTCCAATCTGTCTGCTGGCTGTATGAGGGGAGGGTCAGGCAGGAGACAAACACACAGAGAGCTGCACAGGTCAACTCAATTTATCTGAAAGTCTCAGTAGACTTCTAAAATAAAGAATCCTTATGGAGGGGGAATGTGTCAGCCACACAGGTCTAAAGCTAAATATGTTTGAGCTTTAGAAAAGAAGATACCAAAGAAGTCCATGATGAGGCACAAAAGATTAATAGTTCTGGTCATTGCCAGGCATTTGATTAATTTTCTCAAACTGACAAGATGGGAAAAAAATGAAGATCAAAATAATTGTTACCAACTAAATAATAACATTTTTAAACATGAAAAATAATGTGAGGACAGACCCTGCTGCAGATAACTAAAGGAAGCAAACATTTCACAGTGAGGAAAACCCTGCACTAAGACTCATCCAGTCCCTGAGGTAACTTTTTCACTTATATTAATAGCTTGAAATTTGGTTTATCAACTTCATCTGTATTTTTCTAATTCTAAAATGGTTTTGCTCAAAACAGTAGCTAATTTACTGCTTGCTCTTACTTAGATTTAAAATTCTGAATCTGCTTTTCCACAGAACTCAAATTCCAGGTATTCCAATTATTTCCTTGGACTCCTACATATGTACTTTTGAATGGACACGACAATTAACAAATTGTTTTGATGTTTTAATGAGGACTCCAACTCCTTTGAGGATTAACTGCAGTGGGGAGAACAGGGTTGCCATGTTTTCTGTCTAGGTATTATCTGGAGAGAACAAAAGCTACTGCTACATCTTCTTTCACCTACTGGGACCCCCATCACCATCCTGGGAGGTGACCTCCTAATCTGCACATCACTTTATAAATTTTTTTCCTGAGTCCAAGTGTTGCAATTTCCCTTGCTCATATCCATACAGACCTGGGGAACCCCCAGGCTGGGGCAGTGGCATTTGCAGCCAGATCTCAGCACTCTTTCTTCTATTGCTCCTCCATCTCTGCGACATTGAGTGTTTATTTTCCTGCCTTTCCTTACTGCCAAGGTCCCCAATAGCTCTGTCCCATCAATCAAGATGTCAGGCTACATTACCCAAATGATAAAAATAAAAGCAAGCACCTCTCCTTGCATATTGTCTTACACCATCTCTCACCTTGCAGGACCAGGGACTCAACTCTCCCCCAAAAAAGCTAAATCACTGCCCACCTTCAGAAATCTCTTTAAAACTTTGTTACTGCAAAGCTCTGCTAAGATTAGGTCATGGATGTGACAAAACCACAACCTAAACTAATAAATAGCTTGGATTCTCATTGGTTTTCTACCTGTTTACTGTCTTTTACATTCAAGGTGCAATTCTGAGCACTCGAAAGCAGAACTCCTTTGTATTTTTACCACTCTGAGGACCTCATCCATAAATACACTCCACAGTAAGGACGCTTAAGTGAAATATCATAAAAAATAAAATATATCTTATTCCTATGAGTTAAACAAAAAATAAATCTACAAAATCACATCTTTCAATAGAGGTTGATGACCCTTGTATTTTCTCTACCTTTTTCCCCCCAAATCACCAGGACCATGTTTTTCTTTCTCCTTCTGCCCCCCACCCAGCCTTTGTGATTGGGCAGTTCTGCATGTTGGATACATCAAGTATTGCATTTTCTAGTGAACCACCACAACCCTTTCCAGTATCACTCTGAGGGACAGTGCACTTGCTTATGCCAAAATGGTTCTATTACCAATATTTTCTCTTCTTCTAATACTACTGTGGAGTACACAGAGTGTGCTGGGCAGGCACTGTGCATTAATCCTACTGCCAGAAAGAGTAAGAATTTCTCACTGCAAGCATTTGGTAAAA
Organism: Climacteris rufus; assembly: GCA_013398175.1. NCBI lineage: Eukaryota > Metazoa > Chordata > Aves > Passeriformes > Climacteridae > Climacteris > Climacteris rufus. The sequence continues at coordinate 268,754 of VZRZ01004137.1, read as the reverse complement.
GCACACTAGAGGCCTTGAAATCATGACTGGTGCTCTTACTGTTTACAAAAAAATGAGTACAAATACACTCTAATTTGATTTCCCTGACCCTGTTTGCCCAATAGGAACCATCTGCTTCTATTCATTGACTCCTATCCACCCTGATCCGAAGATCATGAATCCAGCAGCAATCATCCCTTCTTTGTCTGCAGTGTCTTTGCATTAACCCAAAGCAGAAGATGAAATAAAGAATGCTGAAATGAGCTTTAACAATCTATAAAACTCTTTCATTATGCAGTTTATGGCAAGTGATTATCACTACACTTTGGATTCCCATAATGAGTTACTTTCTTAATAACCTCCTGAGGGCATCATAGAACAGAGTCAATGACTGAAAATTATAGGGCAAACAAGAAACAGCTCCAAGTCAGTGTTTTATATTCAACAGCAACAGAGACGCAACTGGACTGACTTGGGCTCTGCATCCTGAGATGATTTGAGTAATGAGCCTGAGAGACCATGAGAGAAGAATCAGCAGAGTTCCTCTCAACTTCACTCAGCAACGCCTGTGTATTTTTGTCCTCTGAAAGTATAGATTGGAGACATTTAAATAACAGCAGATAGAGCTGGTGTGGAACAACAGATTTTTCACAAAGAGGAGGAGCTGTGCAAACCCCGTGTTGTGGCCAGCACACCATTACTCATCACGGACAGCCCTAATGGAAACCAGGACCACGTGAATCATCCGAGCTGCTCTCTAGGAACACACTGGGCCTCTCCACACAGGCCACAATAATAACATTTGTTATTCCACAATGGACTTTTAGATTAACTGTCTTATCTGGTTTTACGAGGCTGTGCTCGGTGCCTTTCGACGCCGCGGTGCTACGGAGGGTAAATCACTTCGCCAGCCCTCCACCAAGAAAGCCACAGTATATCTTCCAGGAAATAAATATTGATCAAGCCTCTTGTCATAATTACAGACTCCTTCAGAACATTCCATTTGCACTAAGGAAATGCTGCCATTATTGGGGAGGCCTATGCACCTGCAATGAGATCTACCATCTCTAAAATTAAATTGGAAGAATAACTTTTAAAGTAGTCTTAGTAGGGGCACTGGCCAATATTTATTAGAGCCCTAAATCAGGTCCTTCTGTAAATGATAACCAGTGAACAGATGTAGCATTATTAAGTCAAGGCACAAACAGGAAGATGCTGCAATATGCATAAATTCTTTGAGCATTTAGCTTAATGATATTTTTCTGGGGAACTTACACATGCAATGCAACAAATAAAACCTAGAAAACAGTTTTCTACATGCTGGCTTTTTTTTTTCCCCCCCAAGGATGGCAGTCACAAAGGCACAACCTTTGAAAAACCATAATATATTTATATTATGCACAAGGTTACTAGAGTTTCTAAAACTCTCTCTGTGACTACCCTTTCTCGTTCTCGTTAGCTATGTAACAGTTGTCAAACACCTCATTACAAGATAAGCTCAGTTTTATTTCAGAAACCGAGGAACAGACAAATTAACTGACAGCCCCAAGAACAAATTGGTTGTAAGAAATGGGATCAGAAGCTGCTTTTTATAATCCCATGAAATATATATCTCAAAAAAGCATCATTAATGAATTTTCTCAGAAGCAATCTTTGAAAATCCTAAGAGGTGAGCAATACAAAAACCTAAAAATAAAAATAAGTGGGCATAAACCTGCAAGATCTTCAGTTATTTTTGAATCTCCAGACACAAGAGAAGCAGAAGAATAACATAGGAAGGGAAAACATTACAGGAACAGTTCAACTGACAAATGTTTTCATATCTTAAAGGAGTTAATAATTTACTGAATGCTAGAAATAATTACTTGTTTAAGCAAGCTACCCACTTGTCTTGGACAAATTTTAGAGCCATCAGGGATTTTTTAATTCAGTGTATCAGCTCAATTCTGATTCAAAAAGAAATATATTTTACTCTGAAAATAAATTGTAGACACGATGCTCTCTTTGAAATCCAGCACGAGCCCCCATTCTGCTGCAAGAAACGCTTTGGGGGAGAAGCTGTGTTTCAAATTTATTAATGATTCCTCAAGTTGTTATAGAAACGCAAGTGCAGCCAGGCAATGTCTAGAGACATGAGCCCCTTTCATGTTCCCTGTCAGAGGAGCTGGTTGCTGAGGTTACCTAACAATGGAGGAACTTGTACATCCAATTCCCTCTTCACAAAGGCACCACAAACCCAGGGCTTTCCACACAACAATGCTGGCCAAAGCAACCACTGGGCTTATTTACAGTGTTCAAATTTAGAAAACACTGCTACCTGGTGTCTTCAATTACCTGGTGGCCATCGTAATCCAGAATCAGCTCTTCAAAGAAGACATCAAAAGGCTTTTGCTGGGAAAGCAGAATAGGATGGCTGTAAAACAGGCTTCAACTCTGCCAACTGCTTCAAAACTTCCAGCATGTGCTAAATTCATTTTTAATTTCAGCAGGACAACTGAGTGCTTAGTGGGACATTTAGGGTGAGGTCTTATAGACTGGCATGTACTTCAATACTTTCAGTCATATCAGTATATATATTTATATACATTTATGCAATACTGTAGCCTCTCTCCAGGGATGATCAGGTAGCCTAAGAGCATTTTTTCAGACCTTCTGCATGTTCTGCTGGCTGCCAGCAACAAAAACTATTGGGCTGTTTCTCCTCTTCAAAAGGCACAAGAATTAGCGAGGAAAATTGAACACTCAGGGATATGAAAATGGTGAAAGGTCTGGAGGGGAAGCCAAAGGAAGAGGGGCTGAGGTCCCCTGGCTTGTTCAGCTGCAGAAGAGACTGAGGGGAGACCTCCAAGGAACCTACAACTTCCTCACAAAGGGAAAAGACTGGCACTGACCTCTTCTCTCTGGTGACTGAACCCCAAGCTGTGTCAGAGAGGGTTAGGTTGGGTATCAGAGAAAATTCTTCCCCCAGAGGGTGCTGGGCACTGCCCAGGCTCCCCAGGGAATGGTCCCAGCCCCAAGGCTGCCAGAGCTCCAGGAGCCTTTGGACAACACTCCCAGGGATGCACAGGGTGGGATTGTTGGGGTGTCTGTGCAGGGAATAAAAGTAGGACTGGATGATCCTTGAGAGTCCTGTAAGTTGGTCACTCAAAAGAAATAAAGTTTCTTGTTGCTGTTACCACAAATTGCAATTAAGGGCATTTGAACACAATGCAAGTGAGCAGGGATGAAACATCAAGCAAGAAGAAAGAAGGCAAAGGAAATAAAAAAGAAAAGCATTGTTTTCATAATTAAAAGCAGATTTCAAAAGGAAAACTCAGTTTCATTACAGTCAATGAGTGCTTTTCTGTCAATTTTCAGGGAGCCATGACTTTACCCCGACAGTTACTAAGTGCAACCAACTACTACATCTTTTTTTTCTCTTTAAACAAGGAGAGAAATAGTAAAATGAAAAACCTTAGAGTCTGGCAAATCCCAGAACAGCAGCTGAATATAAATAGGGAGATAAATGATGAAAAGTGTGTTAAAGCAATTCTTCAATGGGTTGGAATAAAATAAAAGTCTGCATTCTCACTCCACATCCCCCCAAAGATTTTTGTGTAACTGGAATTAGAAAATCATGGCTGGGTTAAGGTAGGTGTCTCATGGGTGAGTAAACAGCCTCAGTGGATTTGATAAACAACTCCTACAGCATGTCTGGGAGGTGAACACACACACACACCTGTGTTATACACAACCACATTTGCTAGAATGAGACAATATTTAAATAGAAAGTGTCAAACAAAGCACTTCATTCAGAACTGATAATTTTTTACGTTCTTGCAATAAGATCTCTAGCCAGTATTCTTTGCAAAAACAAAAAAAATAGCTGCAACTGCACTCTGTTTTTTTTTCCTTTGGCCTCTCAGCAATTTAAGTCACGATCACAGGAGTTCTGCATGGGATGGTTTCAGAGATGGGATTTGTGCCAGCCCTTAACGAGACTACAAAGTGTTTCTGCACCTTCTTGGCCTTTCTATTAGGCAAGCACAGACTGCAGGGCCACGCTGCCACAGTCAGTTTGCATCCAACATCCTTTCAGACAGATCCAGAAACACTTCCTTGCTGGTATAGCTTGCCCTGGGCCCCAGCCCCACATACATAGAGCAGGACTGGTCCCAGTAAAAAAAACACTGGAAAAACTGTACCTATGCAGTTAAAGGAATTGGTCTTACTTACAACTCCCTTATCCCAACTGTTCAATTCTGTATAGAATGAAAGAGGTGACTGAATTTTAAAAATAAGAAAAATACGCTCAATAGATGTTCTTGGTAGATTTGGTTTCACAAAGAAAATGAGTCTTTCCTTTGTCAGCCTCCTGTCTACAGACTCTCTGCTCATCATTTGCCCAGTCCTTAACACAAGCCTCCTGCTACATGTCAGTGCTGAAAACCCCACTAAGGAATGCAATTCCCTATTCAGAGCTCTAAAAGATTATAAGAAAAAGGCTATTTTTCACAGAAGTGGCATAAAGAACACTCAATAATTCCAAATACATGAGTTTGTATCATTTCTGTTTATGCAGCATTTAAATGATTAAAACAGTATCAGCACATATGGCTAGAACTGGCAGGCTTCACTTAATGAAGATATTAAAAAATTAAATGCCTTATTTTCATTATGCTCTTCCGAGGGTGGTATTGCCTCTTCTCCTGGCCAAACAGAGTCAGAAATCTGGATTTACCCACAAATCATTTCTTGCAAACACCTGAACAGTGGAAACAAATTCATCCCAAGCCCTTCCCACCTGTTGTCTAATGAAAAAATCTTGGGCTTCAAGAACAGCCTTTTATTTTCTTTAATGGTTATGGTTCAATACATCTGATATAATGCAGAATGGCTTTAAATGAAGAAATATGCTGGGTAAGATCCAGAGATCTTTCAGTTTGGTCCAATAAGAAAAAGAAATTGGTTTCACTCTTAAGTAAAAAAAATTATGAACCTGTCTTGACAATGATTCCTTACTAGAGCATTCCAGAGCCTGACAGCATGCCTGTAACAACTGCAGTCCCATCCACACAGATGAGTGATGATCTGAGAGTCCAGCGTGTCCTACTGAACTTTATTTAAACTCATCACAGCTATAGAATTGCTCTGGAGATGTCATGGAATTTCTCTCCTTCCATGTCCAGACACTTATCACTGGTTTTAACAAGGCTGAGGCTTTCAGTGCCTTTTGCTGCTTCATGCTGCAGGCAGGGATTTGGGGAATGCAGGTCTGCCAGAGCATCAGGCAAAATAATTCTGGACCTGTCCAACCAGAAAGCTGAAGCAGTGGAGGTACCACATTCACAGGAGACTCTGAGGTGTAAATTAACTGGGTACCTGTCCTTGTTCCACAACACACAGGCTACTACTTGACATAGCATCAGCACAGGAGGACTAAAAGCTCCTTCTTTTAAGAGAATTTCTGCCACAAAACCTTTTGCAGACTGCTTTTCAAACTCTCTCTTTCAATTATGTAAAGAGACTTCAGACTGGGGCCAGTAAAGCTGCTCCTGATTTACAGTGATGGAAATAGAGGAAAATTTAGCAGAAGAGTTCACAGAAAGTTAATTGGCTGAACTTACAGATAGACTTTCTGCATTAGACCATTACAGAAAATATAGAATTAAGAACAAAATGATCCTCTGAACTTTTGAGCTTAGTCTACAAGACAACAGAAGGGGAGACAACAGCAAGTGTTCAGCTCCAGCACTGGCTGAGTCAAGTCCCACAGTGTTCATCCCCAAAGCTAAATGCAAAACTGACTGCCAGAGGAAAAAGAATAATGTATATTTTATAGATTCTCCCCTGTTGCAATCTCTCTCCAATCCTTCCAAGGTTTTGTCCTCATTTACAGCCAACATTGTCGGGTCCTTCAGGTTTCCATGACTGAGAGGGAGCCTGAAGAAGAGAGCAGGGTCTGTGAGGCAGAGGGGTGGGTGGCTCAAACATGGAATTACATTGTGGAGGAGGGAAAGCCACCAACCTGACAAGGAGCCCCAGACATCATAGCAAATTCCTGCTCTTTGTATTTGGGTGCAGTATTCACAATAGAGTGGCAGCAGTGGAGCAGAAGGACAACTGAGGCAGAGCCTTTTAGAATTAACCTTTCTTTTACCTCCTCCCTGTTTTAGGACAGCCTAAAACCCACACCCACCCTGCTGCCATTCCCAGTGCTGGGCCCTGGAAAACTGGATAAAATTATACTCTAAAATTTTCACACACCACATTGAGGACAAGTGTTCAAAATTCCCACTAAAGTGAAACAGATGTTGGAATGCAGCAATGGAACTAGGAGTTGCATCACAGCACAGAAAATGTTTTTAAGAATTATTTCGAAGTGTTTGGAAGACATGATATTTCTAGAATTGGGCCAACTTATAATAAGATGAACATTTTTAACATTAATATAGAACAGAGCTGAAGGCTCAGCTCTCATTTCTATCGACTGTAACACATTTCTCCTGAAAAGGGGTGATGAGAGAAGATGTGTTTTCTTTCTGTGCCAGACATGCACATGGATCTGACACTGAAGAAAGTGTTTCACAATATTCCCCAGTGGCTGCAGCTCTGATCCAGAAACTGATCCTTTAAGAGCATTTAGTCATAACACTGGTACTTTGTGAATAAATCAAATCAAAGTGGCCACAGCATTAGATAAGACATTGAATAATTCTGCTTAGGACCATATTTACTAGAGCTGGGAAGAGCCTACTCCACTCTCACTACAATTTCTTTGACTTTTAATAGGACTGGAGTTTAGAGGGAAGGTGGCTTGATTCTATCTTATTTTTTTTTCTTTTTAAAAAGTGATGCTGTAATTCAAATCCTGGTAACCTTGGAAACAGCCTCTCTCCTCAAATATGTCTGTGTCAATTAAAGTAATTGGGACACTCCAGCTAATGGTGCCGAGATTTCAATATCCAGGCTAGTGCTGAAGCATTAGTCCTAAAGGACTCTCAGCTGAGACACAGATCCTCAGAAAAAAGCTTGTCTTGGGAAGGTTCTGCTCTTCTGTAAGCATTTGTCAGGAGGCTAGCTGGGAAGGAGCTACCTTTAAAGAATGTCTTTGTAGATATTCACAATGCACAGAGACTACTCAGTAACAGTGACCTTGGACCTGGAGTTTATTTGTATAGGTATGTAAAAACAAGCTCCCTAAGCAAATCATAAAGAATACCATTTACTCACCTTTTAGATTCACTGGAAAACTCTACAGATTTACAGAGCTAACCTTTTTCTTACACTTTGATAACATAGGTACATAGACAGGCGAACACCTCTCAAAATTACGTATTAAGTGACAATTTCTATACATGGCAGATTTATGAACAAACATTGACTCTGATAAGTACGTTAGGCTTTCCTAAAAACTAAAATAAACCAGGATTCCAACCTTGTAACACTGGTGGCTGGGGGGAAAAAAAAAATCAAGAAACTGCTAGGAATTTCTCACAGCATCTAAAAGCAGCTCATTCCTTCTTTATTGAAACCAGAAAGACTTATTTAAAAACCAGAATATCCTCCAAAGTCTTTTGAAAGCCACAGAGACACCAATCAATCACTCAGTTCAATGACAGGCATCACCACCTTTCTGCAGATATACATGTGCACTCTCAAAAAAACCTTTTTACTGAAGTAAATCTTGAGACCCACTCCCCCCCCCACATCCCAAAAAGAAGGCATTATTCGAAATATTTCTTCCACAGAAGATTTCTAATGTGAAAATATTGGCATGCAGCATTTATAATTAAAAGGTACTTTTAAAGTTTTCTAAAAATAAAGGCCTTTTCAAGGTATTTTAAAGATATTTGCTCATTTTTGCATATTAAATTATCACATAGCAGAAAGTGACTTCTAGTGAATGTTTTTTATTGTTATGCTAATGGTGAAGTGACTAAGCCACATCTAACATCTGTCCCTTCCATCCCTATCAACAGCAGAGAAACAGAAGGAATTGCACAGCATTTGGGAAAAATGATCTAAATAGTGATGGTTTGAAATGATTATGACTGGGTACTTCACTTGTCACATATAATATGGGCAAAGGGAATAAAACAAGAAAGTCCAAGTTCCAAGCAATCTCTTCCTATATTAAAGATTTACTTAAAGTCTTTTTCCAAAGCTTAGATGATCCAGGCCTTCCAGGCTAGAAGACCAAAACTGACCAGCAAATGGGGTGTTCAGACCTAGGCTGAGGTGGCTAAGTGATCCTTTGATATTAATAATGGAAAAGAAGGAAAAAAAACAGGCAGAAGAGTGCAGTAGCTGAGTCAGGACCCATACACACATCACTGCCAGCAAAGGCATAAAAGATCAGAAAAGTCACAGTCCAGAACTGTTGTTTCAGTCCCTCTGAGACAAAGTTATTTATATAAGAAATCTGTAATGCAATACGGAATAACTCCCTCAACAACATGTAAAATGGGATGGGTCCAAGTCTGCAGCAGAGCAGCTGCCAAACTGGACTTGGACAGCTCAGCTCTAGAAGGCCATTTTTCAGTTTAAAGATTACAATGAGCAAAATCCTGAAATATTATGCCTGTAAAACACTTTGGAAATATGCTGTAATAGTCAGTAAAACCAGCAAAGATAATACAAATTTCAACTTGTTACTCGTTCTGGTTTGAATATGGAAAACGCATTCTAGGCACTGAAAACCCAGACAGGAAGGGTTTCTGTAGCCATTTATTCTCATAAAGTAAAAACTTGTAGTTTCACTCTTCAGATGGGTCCAACTGTCCCTTCCTCTGAAGGAAGATGAGTTTGACATTCACATCAGCAGCAGCAGAATTAGGCTATAAAGCTACAACTGCATATAAACAGCTGTCAGACAATCACACTGCAGAATAAACATAAACCCAAAATTAATTCAGAGTAATTATTTATACAGGCTTAAGTGAGATCAGCATTGTGGACATTTTCATTTGGTGAAGATAAAGATTATCTTTGTTTTAATACTTTCTTTTATGTGAATAGATGCTGAATAGTGTATCTTGCTTTAAAACATTTTGTATTTTAGCCTAAATATTTATACTGAATCTCATTCTGAGGCAAAGCAGTTTAACTTAGTGTTTTATTTTACCAGTTTTACATTAGAATAAGAGCAGTCACATTCTCAGCAGAGGGGATTTTAATGCTGTACTAAACCCATCCTGCTGACCATCTATGAGAAAAGGCCCACTACAGTGGATCATGCCAACCAGACCTTCCAGAAACACCAGCAGAATTAAAGATACAATAAAGGCTATTGAGACCTGTCCAAGAAAAACAAGCTTGTTTAGTTTTTAGATCATTCAATAAAATAAGTATCTTACAGAAAACATGAGCTGGAATCCAATTCAGATGAGACATGGAGGAGGCATATGCTTGTGCAGAGCAAAGCTGCTCAGAGAGCAGCTGGAGATCCCTGGTCTGCAACAGCCCTAAGAGCCCATCTGGAGGGGTTATGGACCCAAAAGCCCAGGCTTTTCCTTCAGTCACAGAACTGGGACGTTGTGGGGATGCTGTGCTGGCACCAGCCAGGCTGCAAGGCTTGCCCAGAGCCAGGGCCACGTCACTGTGTGACTGAAGGGCTCCTCACTGTAGTGATGAGTCTCAAAGGAGTCACACTGAGCATTTCAGGTTTATGCAGCACCAGAGCAGGGCTCCGCTCAAGTTAGGTGTGTTCTCTACCTGAAGCAGAGCAAGGGAGGTCTTCAGGTCCATAAACACCTGAATTTTGTTGCTCTGTTCCAAACCAGGGCCAGATGAAGACAAAACATCTCTCTGATCCTGAAAACAATCTGAGAACAGAAACCTTGATGCCCAGCCAGCCCTGCACTAGGCCACATCTTCTCTCGTGCTATTTGCAAAGGCATCTGCAAGCTCAGCCTTCTCTGTCTCTAATATTCAGTGTTTTGTTCACTTCAAACTAAGTGCAGGATGATGAAAACTCATGAAGCATGATGGTGCCAAAAGAAAATCTGCACCACCATTAATTGCTACACGAGTACATCAGATCTGTCACGAGCAGTGACATGCCAGGCATAACAAGCATCTCTGAAGTCAAACTCCCTGTTTCTCTGTGCCACAGAATAGAGGATGCTGATGACAGATGGGCAGAGTTAAGCAAACTGACTGGCCAAAATCCTGTAGCTGCATTTCACTGCCAAGACCAGAACCTCAGTTTATAGCAGAAACCACTAACTTCCTGGCTTCAGACAGGAGGAAAAAAATCTATAAAAAATTAATGTTATAAATAATAAGAATTAAAAATGAAACAATCATCCACTCTCCTGGCATCTACTCCTAAATTTCTCCTCTGGCTCCAGGACTATTCCCTCTACACAGTCCCAGAGCCATATAATTGCAGAACTGCCACTCCACATCACTTAACACTGCTATCCACTGAAGTCAAAACTCCTCTTCTCTCTCCTGGCTATTTTATATCCTCTCCACCTGAACTAGGATGTACTTTTACTCTGCTATGCTGGCTGGGCAGCAGCTTGGAGCCCCTGGACAAAGAGATTCAGCCGTTCCTCGGGTGTGTGAGGTCTCCCATCACTTCTAGCAGAAGCTGACCATTTCTCAGTTACTTCATGGTGACAGCACATCACTTACCAAGATCATACTGAAGCTTCCAAACATGCTTAGGGTGTCTGCAGTCAGGAGAGACCCTGCCAGAGACAGCTATCATGTATAAAGTGGTATTTTACCACTTTGCTCCTGCTCTCCCCCACATTCTGCTGGGACAGTTCACTTCAGGTTCACCCATCTTAACCTGGAGTTGCTCTGTTTCACATTTAAACTTCCCAGTGATTTCAGTATGAGCTACAAGTATCCAAGAGTCAAGAAGGTCCTCTATTTTAGCGAGGCTAATGGTGCATTAAGTCTTCTGCCTCATATCCCTCCCTCAAAGTCAGCAGGGCTGAAAAGAGTCTAAGTCAGGGTAATTTCAGCCAAAGTCCCTTCAAGTATCTGCAACATTCACATTTTCCTGCCTATGAATTGTAACAGCAAGTCACAAAGTACTGCCATTTATATAAACTTGCATTTTAAGCTTAAATCTATTCTCAAGAAAAAGAAGACAGCAATTTACTTAAGCATGAGAAAGAATGAGGTCATTACAAATACACCACATCAAAAATGGCAAGAAAGTTTTCAAACCTTTTTTTTATATTGGCAACTTGTGTAGACTTACTTCACTAGTCATTACTATTTGGTCAAAGTGAAAACAATCAATAGCAAATTTCTACCAAAAGAAAAACCCAACAGCACAATATCATATTGTGTGCATGAAATCAATAGGCCTCCTCAGTTTTAATGCAGTTGCTGCAATACTTTAAAGAGAATTTTGAAATGAGTGTTTTTTAAAACCACAGAATCTCACTTCCTTCATTGTGAACAGAATAGGCTTTTAATGAGTGTTTCTCCATACAGATGAAATTCTTTATAAGGGCTTCAAAAAGGCTTTGCAATTATCAAAAAAAAAAACAAGCAAACCACATTTCTAACACATACTTAATAGATGGGTAAGATGAGAAAGTCTGAAAGCTGCTTGCCCCAGACATGGCACAAGCCAAGGACTGTGTACACACGAACAACAATGTGGTTTCTGGGCAAGAAGAACCACCCATCCTTTGTCCTACAGCTTCAGTGCAGCAAAGCTTTCTTAAGTCATCAACTAATTTAGCCCTCTGACACCAGAGTGTCAATAGGAAGAGAGTGGCACATTTGTCAAGCTGGTGTGGGCAAGAGTTCTTCACCATCCCTAGTTAAAAATCTCACAGGGTTGCTGTTAGCACTGAACAAGGTTAATAATGACCACACAGAAAACCTTTGAAATGGTGACAGAAATATGGGCCTCCCAACAGAGCAAAAAAATACGACCTGCTTAAAACTACTAAGTCAGGAAATTTGATACTGGAAGGGAACAAGCCCAGTAAAATAAATCAGGTGATGGTTACTAAGTACCTGTGCCAGGATAAAGGGCAAACAAAACTCACTGCATCATACCCAGAGCAGTGCACACAGTGAACTGCAGTGCAGGGCAGCCAGGGGTGTTGTGCCAGGTAACCAGACTGTGACACACACACTGACAAACTACACTTCAAGCATACTCAATTTCTGAATCCCAAGGCACAATGCTGCCCTGATAGCATATTTCAAGTCTATTTTAATTTTTATAAAAAAGAATGTGCTGTTGCCATACACACTTTCATCTTGATACATTGATATGTCTATTAAAAATTAAAAGAGATATACTAGCATTGAATTTGCATTTTTGAAAACTTATCTAAATGGACATTTATAAAGAGGCCATGAGAGCAATATATCAATTAGTAAGGAGAACTTGCACTAATAGAATAGCTCTGTTTCTAGAAATTCTGATTAACCAAGACCATGCCAGAGCAGATTTAACCTTCCACAGTTCTTCTCTCATTAGTTCTCCACCACTACAACCTGTGCATCTCCCTTTTCTGAATGTTCAGGTACATCTGAAACTTCACAAATATGGGTAACTGGATATTTTGGGGTAGTTCAACTGTTTTTCTTTAGACAATCTTCCTTATTTAAGACTCAAGTAAATGAAAAGAACCATTCCTGGGATACAATAACTGGATTCTGTGAAGTGCTGAGCTCACAAAATGCCTGCCCAGACTTCTACAACAACATGCTTGTAGCATGCCACCTTTCTGGTTTTTGGAGGAGTTTTTTGATGTTTGTTTCTTTTTAATAGAGATAGCACCCTTACATTACAAATACTAATCTAAGAATAGACAGGAATTTTGAGGAAAATGAGACAAGAGGCAGGTACCCTCCAAATCTCAATTTGTACTCTTCTGGATGGATAACTACATCTTTCTCTCATATTTTAGTGAGGTATGGTACTCTTCATGCTTGTCTAAATTGCAAGTTAGCTTTACCCTTCACCTCCAACAAGCTGTCCACATTCCATGAGAGGAGAGCTGGCATTTCAGTTTGTGATGAACTGTTTTATTTGCCATCCCATTTCCATACAGAACCAGATGAAACCAAAAGAGAATGTTTGCAGCCAAACTGATTCAGTTGCCCAACCCAAAAATCCTGAAGTATTTCTTCACAGATAGTGAAGTAGTTCATCAGCTCTGAAACTCCTGGCTTTATTATGTGCTTGTCAGGATGAATGATAATGCCAAGTGGCTGGCAGGATAATGAACAACTGCCAGGATAAATGGATCGTCACACAAAGCTCTCTGAAATACAAAGATGATGATGAGAGCAACACTCAGAGCTACACCTACAGCTTCTCCTTTCCCATTTTTCCCCATGTATTGTGCAATTTTCTCCTGTCTCGCGTTTACTTGGCTGGAACGTGAAACAAATTGTGGCTAAATTCTCTGGAGATGTGAAGCACAACTCTGCTGCAATCAATGTATAATTGCACAGTCATGCCACAGATGAATTTGCTCTCCATGCAAAGAATTTAGCAAGCATTGTAATATATTCACTTATTTCACAGTTATTAAGTTTGCCCTCTGATGAACATCTCTCTTGTATCTACTCTGTTAGCACGTTCTCCCTCCTGTTGCTTCCCACACCACATAAAACTAAAGAAAGATTATTACAAGTGGAGATTGTGTCTGAAAATAATGCCAAATTCAGTTCCTAGATCTGTTCATACAGTACTACCTTCCAGTCCATGAAAGAAGACTTTAACCACAAAACACAGAAATGAGGGAAGGGAGATTTTAACTGAACTCTCAGCTTGGACTGTACAAAATGCAGAAGGGATACACTGCAGATTCCAGCTTGGAAAACATCACACACAGACAGCCCCTATTTTACAGCAGTAGCACAACAAGCAGACAAAGCTGTTCAGTTAAACAATCATTACACACACTTTTAAGAGTATGTTCCACAGGGTAAAAAGACCCAAAATGAGAAAACACTCATAAGGTTTAACATCACATGGAGCTTGATTTTTTTTCCCCACCCCAAATAAGTGACATTGACATTTTCTACATTATTTACAACATAAATGCAGCACACAGACCTAAAGGCCGCAATAAGAGTTGCAAAGGGTCAGTGGGGAAGGAAAAAAGTCACACTGCAGGTACATCTCAGATTGGAGCAGGTGTGGAAAGAAGAGGTGGAGGGACAAGGGGAAGTCTAGGCATAGAAATCTCCATGGAATGGGCTATTTCCCCCCTCATGTTACATTATGTTAAATACTAACAGGATTTGCAGTACTCACATGTGAGGGAAATGATGTAAGACATCCAGCAGATCAGTCCTGCCTCCCCTAACTCCTGTCAGCTTTCTGAGCTCCAAAACAGTATGAGATTACAGTGAGAGAAACAGATTCAGGTCAGCAACCCTGAACACAAAAGCTATCCTTGCAGTATGGATAATAGTGAGAAAAGCAATTGCCTGTGAATTCTTGGGGAAGCAAAAGCAATTAGATTTTACAAAAAAAGAAAAAACTTATTTCTACGTTTTCTTTAGAAAGATAGCACAGACACAAATTCCCTCACTTCAGCACCATCAGAATCTCTCAAACGTCTGAAAAAACAGGAGTAGCTACTTTTATTCCAGGTGGCCACAAAATAGATTTGGCATTTTCAACTTCTGCACACTTAGAAGAGGTTATTAAAAACTACCTGAAGAAGCAGAGAACAATTTTGAAATAAGTGGATCTAAAGTTAAGTCACAACTTGAGGTTTGGAAAGTAACAAGGATGGAAAAAAAAAATGAAGAGGGAGAAGGAAGAAGAATGATAGACACTCAAAATTAGAACAATTTTGAAGAATTGCAGTGCCAGCACCTCCAGGGACCACTTCATCCATAGCTGCCTCTTCTTCCACAGGAGATGTGACCAAGCAAAAATTAAATATCTGCCTAGACAAATAAAAGCTGCACTGTATTTAAGCAGAGTAATTCAGTGTTTTCATTATTATTGAGGAAAAAAAGAGACACCTAAGAACTGACGTAAGAAAGCCTGAACTTTCAAACAGTCAAACCAAAAATACCCAACTTGCATACATTTTTACGTGCCAAACAAAACCTACCTTAAACAGAGCCTATTTTCAGAGAATACCAAATGTAATTGTAGAGAAAACAGAGAAGTGTTTCCAGTATTCTCACCTCAAAGTGTAGGAGAACATGGGAAGTCATTTTAGAATGCCACTGACCAATGATGCTGGAAAAATCCTTTAGACCAAGCTCTTGTTCCAACCTGACTTGGAGAATATTTTTATTTCCCTGTGGAGGTTCTAGCTTCTAGTTTTAGTTTTACAAGGCTCAAATTCACTTCAGGATTTTAAATTTTCCATTTTATAAAAACTGAAATATATCCACACGAAAAAAGAACATTAATTTCAGTAGTCACATACTTTTCCACAGCATTTCAGTTGTGGTAGTCTATTACTGACAGATCATTGAATAAAATAAAAAAAATGAATTTTTAAGGTATCTTTAGCACATGTTTAGCCTTCTCCCATCCCTCTCCCTGCTCCAGGCAGGGATAGTGCTTGCTTCTTAAGACTGCTATAGAAATACAAAAAAAAAATCCAGTATGTATTATTTCCTCTCTAACTTGTTTAGGTTAATCACATAACCAGTGCTTAGATTAGATAATCTCACACTTTTATTTGTGAGTAGTCTCATATTTTTGGGTGGAAGCAGAATAAAACCCTGCACTCCTGACATATCTGAGCAAGAGCCAGCGAGACAAAAAACAAACCTCATCCTGCAACCTCCCTGGGGAAATCTTTATTCATTTTAATACTTGTTCAGTCAGCTGTCTTGGTGAATGACAAGGTTTTATCTCTAATGTGAATGGCTTCGAAGGCTACTTGCATTATCCATTCTTCAGCAGCTGCTGCTGAAACCACAGGGTTGCAAACTTATAATTAAATCCAGCTGCCACTGCTGGGAGTTCAGCTCTATCGAAGTGAGCAGCAGTGCCTCGTGGTTGCTGGCAAGATTGTCTCCCTTCCTAGACAATGTAATTAACTCTTTTGCCCCTTTTAGATGAAATAAACAGCAGCATTGCAAATGCTGTTAAATGACTGTAAAATAGTATTTATATTGAAGAATTCTGTTGCAGTCATTACACCTGAGAAAAATTTCTACGTGGATGGTGGCAGACAACAAATAGGTGTTTCCTTAAAAGCACTGAGAGGACACCCAAGGAGACACAAGGCACAGGATGGAAGGAGTTTCCTGTAGAAAAAAAGAGTGTGACAGGATGCACATTAACACATCTACCCTTAACCCTCAAAACACAGCCTCTGGCATAAAGCACACACCCAGACCCAGCTTGTGAGAATGGCAGACAAGGGCTGGAAAGGAACCAGGACAGGCACCACAGGCTTTCCTTTGATGCTAAAATAATTTTTAAAGGCCATTGTTCCTGTCTTAAAACAGATTTAGAGATAGCAGGCCAGAGAAGCTGTAGATCCCCCTCCCTGGGAGTGTCCAAGGCCAGGCTGGATGGAGCTTGAAGCAATCTGGGATAGGGAAGGTGTCCCTGCCCACAGCAGGGGGTTCAAAAGAGATGTTCCTTAAGGCCCCTTCCAAGCCAAACTGTTCTGTGATACAGTCCTGACTGAACAGCTGTATACACACACTTCCACAAGTATCTCTCTTTTTCTTTTACTTTCAAAATCTGTTCATAGCCAGGTGTCAAAGCATTTAAGTCAGCAAAAATAATTAGCTACCTAAATATGACTTTGTCAGTCAAAATCCTTGAAGTGCTGCCCAAGGCAGCTCCACTTCCTCCCTTTTACAAGAAATATTGCAGTGACAATGCCTCAAGAACATTTCATGGCAGGAGCAGCAATCAGCAGTGACACACTAGACTAATGCCACTGAAGTAGAAAACAACAGTCAGCTAAGCTTTGTTTGTGAAGAGTTCTCTTCTGATTTGTACTTCTTTGGAAACACACATCAGTCCAAAGATTTTTGAGGATGGGTGAGGAAGTACAGCAGAAGTTCCTGACCTCTGACTGCGAGCACAGGAAGGCTAAAAAGGGGGAGAGCTCTCTGTTGACAGGACAATGAGATGCACAGCAACCATCTCCACTCTGAAAAGCTACCAAAACCCATCGACAAAAGTGTTCTTAAAGACATAACAATCTGCTGGATATTCTGCCAAATCAGTTAAAATTCCACATTATCTGGATGCTTCCTTTAATACAGGGGTTTCATACAGGGCTACATAAGCACTGCATGAACTGGGTGTTGGCAAAGCTTAGCCAGGGTATCTTGGGCTGACTAAATTCATCTGCATTACCTGATCGAGTTCATTGTGATCCAGCTCTAATCCCTGCAGCAAGCTGGAAACCCAAATAAATCTGCCCACAGTCAGAGGCCAGCAGGTGTCATGAAACAGAGCCCAGATGTTTCTAGACACTCAGAGTCTGCTCACTCCCCTTTGGCCATGGGGGGAAGAATGCACCTGCAAAGCACCTCTGCACAGCACTCAGCCTTGCTGGGACTTAGCACATTTCCTGACCCAACATCCAGTAAATGCCAGCAGCCAGACAGCAACTTTTCCCCCGTTATTTTCCACTTTTACCTTTAGTAGCAAGCAGAGAGTAAACAGCCTTTTGTGGCAAAGACGACAGGGGTGAATTCTCTCTCGAGTGGTTATTCTGAGGTTCATTTACTCCTGACATATTTGTTTGCAGTTTCAGCTCTGCTGTCTCTCTGCCTGTCGCCTCCTGCTAATGGCTGTGAAGCCCAGGCACTCCAGAGCCTTTCAGCAAGATGTGCTGATTATTATATCCTGTCATACCTAGGGGAGAGCCAGTCATGATTTTTCAATCAGTGTTTTACCATTCCCATTTTAGAATGGCAAAGCTTTTATTCCTCCCAGCTTTTCGGTGGCTGCTTTAAAAGGCTTTTTATCTGGAGAGGTTCATATCTTACTGGGGATGAAAGGTGTTTCTATGGACAATACTGGCAAAGAGCAGGTGGTTGTGAAGAGGGAAGCAAAGAAGAAAGAACAAAAAGTTTGGAGGAAGCCACGCTTTCAGGTTTTTTGAATCCTTCCTTGGATCCTGCTCACAACTGGAAGTAATCTCTGAATCAGCTGTTACCTATCACTAGAACAGATAACATTATTTTATCTCAACCACAACTATTTTTCTTGAGAGATTACACACAGCTTGGACCTCCTGAAGTGTTCTGTGCACTACATTTGTCTGAGACTCTGCACAAAACACCCAGCTCATCTTTCTCATGGGTTTCTAATCAGCTCCAGCTCTCTGACACTTGAAGTTCAATGTTACCTTCCTATTAATTTGTGACTATACATGTCTGTAATTTAATATTCAAATCACAGCATGTTTTAAGTGTCAGGATAGCTATCTATTGTCACTAAAGTGCTGACTGGAGGAGACAGATTAGAGAAAGGTGTGTCACCATGAGACCAAACCCTGACAGGAGATGACTGTTTTGATAGAACTACATGATGGGGATGACACTGTAGATTAGAAACAGATTTTTTTTTTTTTTAATGCTTAAAATAGTCTCTTTTTTCTCTTTTAAATCATCACATCATAATGTGAAATATATAGGCTTCATTAAGGTTAAGGGACTAAAAAAACTTTTAAAAGTCAACCAGTGCATTTTTGTTTCTCAGTTTTTCAAGGTAATTAGGTCACTGAAGTGCTGAAGGTCTCCAACTCTCTAGTGAGGCCAGAATCAGCTAAAAAGTTACAAATACAAGACTTTACCATTTTACTAAAATTTTCATTGAGGTTGATAAATTACAAACTGAAAGAAAAGGACATCAGGTTTTTACCCCTTTTCCCTGTGCTTCTGGAAGGGCCAACACTGGATTTGTAGATGTTGTGAGGCTTCACAGCCCCACCAGAGGCAAACAGAGGCTGGGACAGCAGCTCCAAGGTCACCAGGAGCAGGACTGCAGGAAAAGCAGCCAAGTGAAGGCAGCAGTGACAGCAGGACACCAATTCAGCCCTGACACCTCTGAGCTGACAGAGGCTGATGATACCCTGAGGATTACACAGAGACACAAAGCTGCATTTGCTCTGAACTCACCTGATGTCAGTGTGCTACAGACAACACCAGGGAAGGTGAAGAGATGCAGACTAAGGGGACTGATACAGCAAAACCAGAAATATCTCCATGTGAAGTAAGATACTGAGAATGAGAGGGGAAATTTGAAAAGGTCATCCTTATTTTAGACCGGTTTTAGGAAGGGCAGAGTTGTCCTGACAATTGAAGTAGAACTTTAAATCCAGAGCCAGCTAAAATAAATTAAATAAAGGGGTATTTTTCAAGTGCATGTTGGGCAGCAAAACACTCTTAAAACACTGAACAAAAATCACCTGGAAGAGCCTTTGAAACAGTTTTAAATGTCTGAAATCTTCAACACAGGAAAGAATTACAGCAAAGAGATAAATATTTACTGGGCTATCTTATCAATTCATCGAACTCAAAGCCTTCTGCATTTGTAATATGATCAACTTATATCAACGTTTAAAACCTACACTGCCTAGCCTCTCATTGAATTAAACCCATTTGCTTTAGAGCTAGCTGAGTTTAGAGCAGGGACTACTTGTTTAACACAGCATCAGCAGGGCTTGCTGGCCACAGCCAAGGTGCCACGCACAGAGTGAAGACATCTCAGCACCATCTCCTGGAACTGCCTCACCTGCTCGTGTTTCATGGGCTTCACACCTGACAAACAGAAAGGGAGGGCTGCTCTTAACTTCTGAGGAGATGAAACACGTCAACACACCTTGTTAGCTCTGCCTGCTGTTCAAAACACACTCCTGTTTTCAAATTGTACCACTTGGAAAGGTTCTGGACGCTCCAAGTGCACAGCACTGTTATTGCTCTGACAAGTGCTAAGGAAGGGCTCATTACCACGGTCCCTAATGCAGAACAAGTGATTGCAGCACACTCCCAGCCCACACCATGCTCTCAAGCTGTCAAGAGCTCACTGGGGCTCCTTCAGTGCTGCAGAAAGGCCCCAAATCATCTCCACCTTCATCTCTGCTGCCCACCAGCCTTTCTCCATCACAGGAACAGTGTGGTAGCCAAAAAACAGGGACAGGATTGATGGATCACTGCTCCTGGGAGTCAAAAAGGAGCAGAGGAAGAACAGCACAGCAGGTCCCACTAGGAGAGAGGGGGATCACACCATTTCTTTCTACCAGAGGACAGGTACTCTCCTACCCTGAGCAGCCTCATCAGTCATCTCTGCTTCCCTTGCCATGACAGGCTCACTGGCATTTTCCTAATGAGACTGACTCATTTGGAACAGGAGAATGACTGTGCTAAAAGAGAAAAAAAAGCCACTTTATATCTTTAAGATATTACATGCACTAAACTAGAGCAATCTGAGCATAAATTATCTTTGTGCCACCCTCTTGCAGTATGCCTATGGGCTAATGATGAATTTTCACATTAACCATGTTGTCTTGGGTAAAGCTGCACAGATATCCACAATATGAAAACAAAATGCCAGAACCCCTGGTACAATGAGGGCCCAGCTATCAGAACTAATCTACCCTCACAAATACTCAAAAATTACCTAGTTTCACTGGGAAACAGAGATCCTTGAAAAACTGAAGACATCCCTATGGCCAACAGATCCATGGGAGCTTTCAGCTTGCCCTCTGCTATTTTAAAGGACCTAAAAAGAAGGAAAATTTGTAGCACTGGTTCATGGATATACACTTCCCTGTAAGGTTTCTGTAGGTCTTCAGTCTCAAAGAAGAAAATCTGCATCTCTACAAGAGACAAGGATATCAGACAGGACAGGAATCAGAAGTTTTATCAAATAACTCTTTGCAGGGAGAAACATTTCCTAGAGGAAAATGGAAGAAAATTCTTTTTCACAGCGAATAAAAGTATTTTTAATTCCAAGAAGATACATAAGAACTCTTGCCATTTCAATCAATGGTTTCAAAAAACACCACCCTTATTTTAAATAGTTCTGTAGTGCAAACTCTGATCTACCTGGTCTAGGAGGTGCTGACATTTTTGTTTACCAGAATCTTTATATAGTTCAATATCTTAATAGTGTGTGACCAGAGTCAAGGCAGAGATTGACAGCTAGTCAATGAACTGATGAATATCTCCCTCATAAGCATTTCATTTAGCTACCCATGCAGGGTGCATTTTGCCTTTATATACACATTCCAAGGCTATTATCTTCCACTTAATTACTTGGGTCTCAAAGCGCTTTTCCGAGGAATGAGCCATCATTATCAACATTTCATGTACAAAGAAATCCAGGCATAGGGGGGTCATTTGCTAAAAGTTACTGCACTAATATCCAAGGTCAGTGGCAGGTGAAAAAGAAAGCTCTTATCAGGTGAGCACTGCACTCAGCAGACCACATTGCCTCTCAGGCTGTGTGCTTGGGAAGCCTTTACTGCAATCTCCACTAATCTGCATCAGGCACTGCAAGAGAATTTGAAATTCCACTTGTGTCACTGCAAACATCGTATAAAATTTAAATCCATTGACACTTAATCTGTTAAACACTGGAATATTGTATTCAGCTTTCTTCAAATGATTAACCTGAGAGGACAAACACCATGTCACCATGAGATGACTTTCCTGACAAGTCTGCCCTGGTCACTCCTCACCAATTTTTAAAAAACTTCTGATAACACCCATTGCATCAGAGGGACTCAGTTGTATTTATTCCTTCCTAATTATGGGATCCTTTTCCAAAACTAATTACTAATGCTGGGATTTTGTTTCAGTGAATAAACTATAAAGCCTTTTCAACTCACTTCGGTTTTTAGTTTATGTATTAAAAATCTTTAGGAGGCACTCAGTAAAACCAGCAACAACTTGAGGCTGGATGACAAAATATTTAAGAGTCAAAACTAGCCCCTCATTTCCCATTGAGCAATTCTATGTACAGGAGGAGTAAATAAATAAATCCTTGTTTGTAGAATTTGGAATGTTTTCACTAGCTGCATGTTCAAGCAAAAGTCCCAGGGCTGAATTAAACAAGCTAAATGAAATTAATTTACTTCCATGTCCAGCTCAGGTGGCTACCAGGCCTTGAACAAGATTATCAGGACAACTAGTGAATATCAATGACACCAGCACTGCAGCAGAATTTATTCTTGGCACTGGGTTTTACCTTCTCTCTTTTTTGTTAAAAGTTTTCCCTCCCTTTCACCGGGAGAAATGGGGATCACAACTTCCACACAAGTTCAAAAAATGTAAAAAAACCCAGCTTCCAAGTTTACATTGTAATTGATATAAGTCTATTATTACAAGACAAATTGCAGCAGACAATGCAAGAGACAGCTCAATCTGTTACAGAGTCCCTGCAATGGCTGTATGAAGAACTCGACCATTTCACTCATAAATCTTTGTTCTAAGTTTTCATTGCTGCTTGTGTGGGTAAAATAATAAAACTACGCAGTGACGTGTACAAGAGATGCAGTAACACATTTCTAAACACAATTACATTAAGTTTGTTACAGGAACCCTGACCCTTTCAGCATCTAATCATGAACATGTCCTGTTCCAGGCTGCAAAAACACCACAGAATGCCTTTAAAAAGTCATTAGCTGCAATCATGCCAATTGTGAATAATCATCTCTGCTCAGATTGCTGTGAGGCATTGGGCTGTCGCAAGTCATGTTGGATGATCCATCACAAACTTTCTGCAGGACAAACCAGGACAAAACTTCATTGCCAGGACACTGTTCTACTTCCTGACTTAATGGCAAATATAAACTCCACAAACAGGAAAAGAAACATTAGAAGATTCCTGAGATGTATGTTCCTGATTAATTTTCAGAGTAATTGAATTTAGTAATATTTTTATACTAATTTCTTGTGTACTGTAGTTCACAGTACCCAGCAAGGACATGAGAGCTGGTGCATAAGTGAAACTTCAGAATTAGCTGCCAACACTGATGACTGAGAAAGAGAGAAGAAAAGCAAATAGGCTGGAGAGGAGGAGATATAAAATGGGATACATGCAGCAATTTTGCTCAAATGGGTACAAGTGCAGCTATGAAATACCCATGGCTCCTCGTGTGTCAGGATATTGACAGGAGGCTACAACACCAAAAGTGACAGAAACCAAGATTACAACCAAGAAGAGCCTAGGGGCAGCTTTCTGCCAGCAGCTCATGGTCTCACACCCAGTTAGAGCTTCCCATGCCCTGTAACCCCTGAGAGGAGTTTCTGAACACCCCTGCAAAGAGGAGCTGAAGGACCAGGTCATGGATCCCTGCACCAACAGAGCCCCTTGACAGCTTCACATCTCACAGTACCCAAAGCTTTTCCACTGACATGTGATAGCATGTGCTCCAAAACCAAACTGGTTCTCCTGGCATCCATCTGTTCCACTGAATCCCCAAAGCAAAAAATGCTGGTAGAAGAGATTCCTCTTCCTTTGGGTGAAGTGTTGGAAGCAAAACAGTCAATTTTACAGTAAGGTTGCACAGACAAGTAGGGAGCAGGGGACAGACCAGACTTAATGATAATTTAAACCCAGAATGTATTACCATTCATTAATGCAGCCACATTAAATCCAGGCTACTTTGAGAGCCACATTCCAACATAAGCCAGAAAAGCCAGAGGCTATAGCTGTTAGTCCCACAGTACATTTCTTTTTTCAGTTTTGCTTGCACAAATATGATACAAACCTCAGAAGCATCTGACTGGAGACACCTGCAACAGTTAAGAGGCCTTACACTCTAAATTACCTTGCTTTTGTTAGGCAGGTGAATGGTCCATAACATTCTCCCTGAAAGGAGGTTTTTCCCTTCAGAATTCAATTTATAAACTCACTCCTGCCAGGCTGCGATAGCAGCCGCTGTATAAACCTGAAAATGATGACTACTGGAATTCCATTCAAACCTCAGGAATCAATAGGAAGCAGACAAACAACCCAGATAAAAGTTCCACCCAACTGCAAAGAGCAAGGACTGCAGGATACCTCTCATTGTTTTTACAGTGGCTGCAGTCACCAACCTGTGAAATAGAGACTGCACAACCTCATTTCAGTCTGAAAATCTGACCTGTGCCATCCACACACTGCACCCACCTGATCTGCCTGTTGGGAATGCCTCAGTGCCAGAGGTATTTCCAAGCAAAAGGAGACTCAAAAGACTGGCAAGGACAGTTTATAATTTGCTGAGATACACTGCATTTGGTAAATGCTTATTATATGGGCTTCTTGGAGATCCTGATCCTGCTTACCTTGAAACAGCAGCTTCTGTCAGGTAATAACAAACAGCTTGCATTGGTGTCACTCTGGCTCATCTCACTCAACTTACCCAGATAAACTTGTAAAGAAATACCCCATCACAGCTTAACTGAACTAATATTGTCTGAAGGCAGCACAAGTTCCATTGTAAACAGCTCTGCATTGTATTTATTGTTACATTCCTTCTCACTCATACTGCATGACAGACAAGCCAGGTGAGGACGTGAACATATTAGAATTTAAAAGGGAAAAAAACGAAATACTTAAAAAATCTGCCTTCCTTTGAACAAAACACAATATGCTTCAGTTGAAAAGGAAATTATCATTTGCCTAATACAAAAGAAATCCTTTGTCCCAATCACAGCCTACTCTGAAGGAATGACTTTCTTCCCTCCTTTAAGAAGCCAAATGGATGCAGTTCTGTAATTTTGGAGAGCTTTACACACAGTATGTTAAATTGCAAGACAAGCCTTTGTGGGTTTATCAAATTGTGAGCCAGTGTGTGAGACAAAAAGGATTCTCATCGAGAGTGGGTGATAGTCTAAGTCACACAGAATTCAGTCTATAGTATGCTAGAACAGTAAAAGGAAAGATTGGTGCATATATTATTTCAAGAACACTATGAAATACTTGGTAGTGAGCTATAAAACCAACCTTCCTACTTCGAGATGCACTAAAAAAATCCCATTAACAAATGCATCTGGTTCATTTGCTACATTCTTTACCTACTGCCCACCTGTTTTGACTCAGAATTTACTCTCACAAAGGTAAAAGCAATGCCGAGAAATTTAGTTAGAGCACCACAACTATGTGCAAGTTGAGAAGCAATATAAAAATATTCCACTGGACACCATTGCTGATTTTCAATAATATTATCCATTAAACACTCACTCATCGGATATCAATCAAATTAAATTTTCATCTGTGAAAATTCAATAACAAAAAAAAATTCTGGAAAATCAGAGAGTGACCAAATAACCACTTAAAAGTGCAGAAAAGGCATCTTTAA
Source organism: Climacteris rufus (assembly GCA_013398175.1). Classification (NCBI taxonomy): domain Eukaryota; kingdom Metazoa; phylum Chordata; class Aves; order Passeriformes; family Climacteridae; genus Climacteris; species Climacteris rufus. Next base: position 243,552 of record VZRZ01004137.1, on the reverse strand, counting down.
TTGTAATTCAACATTAATAAAATATTCATGTTTGAAGCAATATTGTTGAAGATGCATTTTACCCCAACTCCAGCTGCACTTGAGACAGTTTCCATGTGACTCACCATACTGGCAGCGAGGCCCCTGGAAGCCTGCAGGACACTGGCACATCTGGGCTCCTTCTCCAGAACATTTCCCTCCATTGAAGCAAGTGCCCACGGTGCAGAGCACTGGTGCACACAAACAGAACGAAAAAAGACATTGGAGCTGATTTTGTGCCAAGGACCCTCAGAATTGCCCTTCTGTCATAGTTCTCTGTTGGAACATTCTTTCAAATAAGAAGCCCAGCTTTTTATTTAAGTGGAAAGGTTAGGCTGCAGTAGGACTTGGTATCATTAGGTGTAACCATCATGTTGAAATGGAGACATTTAATAAAACCAAGACTTAAACTGCAACATTTAACTTGAAGATGCTTCAGATGCAGAAGACTAAAAGTACTGCCTGAATCCAGAATAAAACAAGAAAAACTGCTAGACAATCACACAGCAATGGTTAAGAACCACTGGTGTACCAGATGATGTCATATATGTGGAGGGGAATTACAATTCTTCCCGTCTTCCAACACAGAACAACTTTATTTACAATAACTAAATTCCACATACTTGAGCCAAACTTGCAAAGAGTATCAAATATAAAAGAGTAATTCAACCACTTTGGTGCCTTAAACAGCTCAAAGCAAGTCTGCACTACTCTTTCAGGAAGAAAATTTCATATTGCCACTGGTGCTCACATACATTAAATTCCTTTACACCATAGATTAAAATACAGATTGTAAACATATTTTTGACTTCTTACAACTGAACAGGTGCACACTAAATATGGAGATTCAGGCTGAAACTAACAGGAATACCTCTCAGGCTTGTTTTTGTTTTTTAACTACAAAGAGACAATCATAAAAGCAAGCTCTCTGAATGCAGCCCTCAAGTTGGTATGAAGATTAAAAAATAAATAACAACAGATGCTAACTTTCATGCAGAAAACACAATTACTGACAAAACGGTAACAAAACTAAACACTGACTAGGTTGCCATCTTTTACTGATGTCGTGTTAACTGTGGCTAAAGTGCTTCCTTAGAATTTCAATTAAATTCCACCATTTAGGAAAACATTCAGTCATGATTAGAAATTACTGATAGGAATGGGTTCTCATCAGATGGAGAACCACAGGGTAGAAATACAATTGCTTCAATGGCAACAGCACAAGTGAAAATGCCAAAACCAGTCAGACTCCACAGTGAGTGCAAAGCCCAAGAAACAAGTGCCTTACAGCAGATTTCTTTGCATAATTTGGGTAACAGCAATAAATTTGGCTGGCCTGTCAAAGCCAGGCTGGCACAAAAATGCTGCAAGAACTACAATCAGAGTTGAGAGTGTTAATCTAAACTGTTCCACTGTTTGGATTAAAACGAGAGCCATTTGGTACTTTTACAAGACCGGCTTTTGTATTTTTAAAGGACATTTCTTTCCCCATCACTGGGGAAATCCCAGTTACACAAAACAAGAAACAAAACCCTTGTATCTAGCAGCAGGCATCAGCAGGAAGGCAAAACCTAAGGATGTCGTGTGTGGTTTGTCAATTCAGCCCCCAACTCACAGTGCAAACAGCCGGGCTCGTCCTCACGCTGGGCCCAGCCAGGGCAGCACTTGTAGACAGTCTGGTGCTCCATCCTGTACACCTGCTTGTAAACCGTGTAGTAGCCAGACCTTTGGGGAAAGCAAGTTGAAGAGAGCAATCACAACTTCTATTCCACTTATCCCATCCCATCAGCAGCACACTGTACTCATATGTCATATTTACGAGGCGTTTTTTCAGCCTCTATCAGAAGTTCTTGTTAAAAACGAAGCAAATATAGCAAACTGCATCCTGATAACATCCAATAGCTCTTGTATATTATGTCCACATATTATGTTGAAGAATTTGTATTCAGGCTAGTCGAAGGTGAGTAATTTTTTTTATTTTTTTTTTTACAATCAATTTTGGGTTTAGCTGTTGGGGGAGTCACATCTCCCATCAGTTCTAAGCTTATGACAGAAATAGAAAGAAGTTCAATTTTTCAAAGTCAGTGACTTGACAGCTGGGCTTCACCTGAAAAGGAACAAGACAGGAACATTTTCTGATAATGTAAAATTCTGATCTAAAGCCAGCCAAGAAGCTCATGAGCAACCCAAAACACATAAAAAAAAAAGTCACATTTTCTACTTAGTAATAACAGATTTCAAGTAAAGTCTCAGGAGGACACTATGTCCATAACCACGTCACACATTACAGGTGAAATAGTTCAGAACTTCTTTCACAAAAAACTTAGAAAGAACTTGCACAGAGATTGTAATGATAGATGATGTATTACCTTCTCTCATAGCTCACACACCACCTCCTCTTTGTGCAGCCTTGTTTCCACATCTTCACCATCCGACTGAAGGACTGAACACAGGGCTCTGGGTGTCCCACCAGTGCCAACTCAAACACTGGGCACACATTTGGCCTGCAGGGAAAGAAAGAGAGATCCTTTATTTCCAACAAAAAAATTACACATCTAGAGAAATATACATAGAACTATGCTGTGTGTAAGAGTTTGAAACAGAATTTATTCTGGTGTTTGAACATAGTGCAGCTCTAAGCCTTAGAGAGCAGCACGTAAACAATGCACTGAAACTCAGGCTCCACACAAGTCAATGAAGGATTTACCACAGATTCAAGGGCAGATAAGATTTATCTAAAGTATTGCTGGGGAAATTGTATATTCTGCAAGAGCCCCTCTTGCTATCAGTCCCCTCAGGGAAGCACATGAAATTGGTAAGAGGAAGTATCCTTGTTCTCTGCTGATTATTCCTAAAATAACAAGACCAAAATAAAAGCGCTGCTTTGGAGGATGATATGTAATCTTCCTCCTGCTACCTAGCCAGAGCTACAAAAATAGCAGGATTGCAGGAGGTATGGAGGGTCACAAAAAGGTTACACGCTGATGGTTTTGCAGAGATTTTGTCTGCCTTATCCCAATTTCTTTGCCCTGGTATAAATTAGGAAATTCTGCATGACTGAAAACAACATCAAACATGCAGGATCTAACTAAAACCACAGAGAATGAGAGGTTTTGTCATCTTTTAAGGCAGGAGCCCACTGTAACAAAATGAAATTAATTCACTGACATATATATATATATTTTTAGTAGTTTACAGATTGTTAATGCAATAATTTATTCACCAATTCCAAGACAGCCTGGTAAGGCTTTGCAAGCATAAGCCTCAATAACTAAAACACAGGGGGGAACAGGGACCTTCTATACCCACTTTGGCAACAATAACATTCACAGACAAGTCTTTCCCCAGATTTCAGTCTGAGACCTCTCCAAGCTAAAGAGTGATCAAGTAACACTGTCACACTTGTTTCCAAGTCAGTCATCACAGGCAGGACCATGAGCCTGTGCTAGAAAACCTGGGGGCTGCACTAATAAGAGACAGCAGTTCCAGCCCAACAGCTGCCTGGCAGGTGGTCATCATCAGCTACTCTGGATATTGCTAATTTCTCATCCAAGATTTATGGTGCTCTTTATCTCAGAGGCTCCCTATTATGCCTGAACACCACACAAGGTAGCCTTGCTAATAAGAGTATATCTTTCATCCACAGGTCTTCAAGTAGTTTACAAATACCATCAAATTAAGCCTGTGCAGAAGAGGAAAATACTATAAGCATGATCAGTTTTACTGCTGAGCTGAACACTCGGAAGAAACCCTGCTGAAATCAAATCCACCCCACATCTCCCAAGGGAATAACAGGAACAAGACCTCAGGGTAAAGAGGGCTTTTGCCCACCAAGTACACTTCAGTAAGAGGAACAGGACAGAGTTAGAAACAAGCCAACCACCCCTCAGAATTCAGGCAGCCCATGTAAGAAAAGTCAGGAGGAGAAACTCCACAATTGTAGGCTCCAGCTCCTGTCTCACCATGGAAAAACAATAAAGGGTCCATTTGTATTGGAACATCTGACCTTGACAGAAGTGACTTTCCTGAACTGAAATACCTGTATCTCCCAGGCTTTAGAGCAACTGCTCATCTCCATCATCCTAATCCCCATTGCCAATGGGCATCCCTCCACGTTCTCCTCCCATGCAGAGTCCATACTCAGTATTGCTCTGTATTTCCCATTCCTGGGGCCTGCCCTGGCTGCAGGTGCCAGCACCTCAAAGCACCACAGGGAGGGTCACAGGCCAGTTTCAGATTGCCTTAAATTCCTCCAGAAACCACTCTTCCTCCGCATTCCCATGTCATCTCCACTACTGAGCAATCCTTCCCATGTGTCCCTGCTGCCCCTTCCCTCTGGAATTACCTCCCCATTTAACATATTTAGCTCAAGTTCAGAGCCATTGTCCCCAAGCCATTCTTAGCACAAAGTCTGCCATTTGTTTCCCATCCAAAGAAGATTTTCATGTGCCCAAAATCTTGTCTGCTTTTTTTTTTCATTACGTCAGTGGGTCTAATAAAACCCTTGCCTTACTTAGCAACCATGCCTCACTTAGCAGGCTTTTTAAAATGACTCTCCCTCCAGTGAATAGAACATCATGTTCTGATAATTCATGCATATCTCCTTTTATTAGAATTGCCTAAAACTTTCCAGATAAAGGTACATTCATATGCATCTCTCTTCCATAAATAAAAGAGAGGAGCTGACAATGGTTGTAATGACACATTGAGCCCATCCCATAAGTTCCTGCTCATGTGATACTGCCATGTTTCCAGGAATAGCAGTATTGACTTCTAGGATATAGTTAATGGGAACAAATGGCACTCACAGAACAAAACAAGCCAGCAGCAGAGTCATATGTTTATGAAGATTTATTCAAAGTAAGCCATTGCTCCTTGATGCCCTTGGGATAATTTAAAGGCAGATATCAAAACCACTGAAACACTATAATTAAATTGCAGCAATTGCATAACATGTAATCCTGTGCTGGCAAAGCTGGGAGTCAAACATGCCCCCTCCAACAACTCAGCACCTTCACAGCTCCCCACACGCAGTCAACACACCAGTTTTTAAGCCATCTGACTCACTGGATAACTTACCTATAAACTTCAGGACAGCTTCTGGAACAAGGCTACAGCTATTAAAGGCACCATTGTATACCATGGGATTCTGTTAATTAGAGGCCATCCAGGACTAGGCTGAAGCCTCAGGTGGATGTAATGATATATTTGAGAACAGCTCCATTTTTACTCCTGTGCCCTTTGCATTCAGGAGATATGTCTTAATGGGAGCTTAAGTGTTAAAACAAGAAAAACACTCAAATGCATATTGTGGTCCATGATTTGATTGATACACCAGTCCCTTAAAGCCTGTTTGCACTGGGGCTCTCTGCTAGCCAAGGCTAACACGAAGGCTATTATTAGCTTGTCAGTCTGACTCAGGCAAGGCAGAAAGCTCTCTTAATATTTGCATTAGGAGACTGCCCTTTAAACAATGGCACCCTGCACACTTCCAGCTCAAGACTTGGGATTCTAATGAACAGATAATTAGACCAACACGAAGCAAGAGCAGCCCGGGCTAATCATATGGCTGTGGAGCCTGTGAACCACTGCACAACAGGAAAAGTTCAGAGAAAATTAAAAGCATCTCCAGGCGGGATGTAATGCGCTCCTGCATTTGGAATTTTAAAAAGAAATGGAATAGCTCTGCCATAGAATCACAGAATGATCTGAGTTGGAAGGGGCCTTAAAGACGACCTAGTGCCACCTCCTTGCCACGCACAGGGGCACCTTCCACCAGACCAGGTTGCTCCAAGTCCCATCCAAAGGTCCATCATATCTCTGTCACAGGGATATTTTCTTTTTCTGCCTAACACCCAGCTCATGGGATGACAAAGTCAGTCTCTCATTCTACCCATCCACTTTCTTCCAGCTCCATGCAAGAAGCTAAAGGTAGGTAGATTTAACAGTAGCAAGAGAGCAAACACACATCAAGATATCCCTAAAGATTTCTTTCAACAGCAAACACTTTAAATCAAAACATTAACAAATACGAATTTGGCTGTCTGATTTTAGGTCTTTCCACAGAGACTCAGTGAGTGACACCACCTTCTACATTAAGCCAGACGGGTGTTAACATCTTCCCAAAAATGAGATGTTGCAGTCTGCTTTGCCTCAGCTGACGAATCTGCAGCCTGCACACTATTGATCTTCCACAAAACAGTCAATAGATGAAACTTGTCATAGACAGCGACTTGCTGGAATTCTGTATTTTCAGAACACTAATTGGTTGGTGCTCCTTCCCCTTACACTGTTATTAAAAGTTTAGAAAACTGCAGTCTGCTTATTTAGTTTTAGTTTGAAAAGATCAAATAAGAATTTTCCTTAAGGAAACCAAGATTACAGTCAGGGCTAAATTCCCTGCTGCTGTGATGACAAGTGTTTTTGCTCTAGAGATACACTGATGTTGATCAGAAAATAGTTGTACATTGCTGTAAAAGCTTTGGTTAGAAACTTCCCCAGCTAAAAAATTTCCTGAATCCCCTCACACCTCCAGCCATTCAGGAAAAACATCTTCTAAAGTAGACCTCTAGACAGGCAAGGTGGCACCACACAGAAACACGGCAATGTAGAGGAGAAACAGCCAGCAATGTGATGTTGTATGCAAAGATGTTGATTAAAAGTTTTTAATCTATATAACCTCAACAGGAAAAAAGCAGAAAGCAAATTTTATCTGAACACAGAAAAAGAAAAGTCAAATTAGGAAATAGGCCACAGAAAAAAACAGTCCAAACAACAAGTTATATGTATTTATACATATAAATTTTATCTCTAGATATGTACTGCTTAATAGCAATAATTCACAAAGGCTAGAATGACAGAAAAGGCTTTTACTTTTTTAAACTGCCAAGCTCCCCTTTCTACCCTTAATCTATTTTAAGGCTCATTTCCCTGATAAAATTAATCTGCACTACCAGAGACAATTAGGACATCCTGCTCCCTTGACCACTAATCAATCCCTGCTCTCTCCTGATCCTGTATCAATATTTGTGATGTTTATAGGCCCTCTGGGACACGGATTGTAAGCACCAAGCTCATTTAGATTAGGTCTCATTATCACTACTGTTCTCTGGCTCTGTGGATGAAGGTCCACCACAGAAGACTCCCCTCATCCCACAGGTTACTAATGCACTGCTGTGTCTTGCTCACATCCTCTCTTTGATTAGATGGAGCAGCTAAATAACATGAGAGTTCCTTCAGCCTTTGTGTCCTGCATCTAGATTAAGAGCAAATCAATAGGAGATGATTAATTACACACTCAGCTATTATAACAACAATAAGATTTTTAGTTCTTGTTGATATCAAAGTGCAGCTCCTGTCGTTTAGCTTCTACTTAACCATCCTCCTCCCTCCCCAAAGACAGAATAATCTATTTTGGTTAACAAGAAAAGCAGAAGGTAAACATGCACATCCAGATCATTTAACTATGATTTGCCAAGTCACCTTTTTTTGCATTTTGAAATCAAGGAGTGATGTTTCTGTTAGTGTCACATAGCCTCAGTCCCCAGCAATACCCAGTTTTATGGTTTCTTCTCTACACCCAGGAGAGCAGCAGCACCACTGCCAGTGACCAAACCTGCAGAGCTTCAAGCAGCACGAACACAGCTTCACAAACGATTTCAGGACCTGTGTCCCAAGGATCTCTCTCAACATAATCAGAAAACCACGTGGGATATCACATACAAGGAGGCTAAGAAGTAGCTCGTGTGCACTCATTGTTAAGACAAAGCAAATAAGTGCCCAAAATCCAGACAAAACTGAGGATGTGAAAGCGTGAAATTAAAGAGGAAAGCATTGAGTAGCAGCAGCCACCTCTAGGTGGAATTTCACATTAACTACACCCATTTCCACTGTCATTCCACTGCAGAGCAGTGTGCAACACAAGTACCCCAGAAAATCTGCCAGGTACACACACCTGAGCTTCTTTTGGCAAGGAGGCACAAAGGGACCTGATGTTAAAATATCAACATAAAAATCATTGGAAGTGTCACACCACTTTGTCATAAGGAGAGAAAGCTCCCTCTGCTTTACAGCAAGTACCACATTGTTTGACAATTAGATGAATTAGAAGGTAGTGAAATGCTCAGTTTTATTTCAGCAACCAGTATCACTGTTCACTGCTTTTTTGGTGGTTGCCAGATTTCAACAGTTCCAAGGCAAAACCTCTTTTTGTGAAAACTCACTTGTAAAATAGCACATAATATATAACTTCCAGTCAAACTGAAACAAATATGATTATATCTAAGAAAAATCCCTACATGCCAATGTTTTAAGCGTTAAAATATTCCAAGTATTTTATTCACCTCTAAATCATTAGCCTGATGTGACTGATACAAATGGCCATTTCTTGGGGTTTTCGTTTGTTTATTTCAACATGAAGAAAATTTGGTTAAGCTAAATATTTTATGAATTTTAGCCACAGAAAAGCTAAACAAGTGTGCATTAGTGGATTAGTCTCAGCAGCAGCAAACTAGAGGCAGGAAAAAAAATCTCAATTTATATCTTTTGGATTAGAAACTCATACTGAGGTTCTAAACAACCCACAGTTCCTGGTGTTACTCTACAGACAGAGATGGACAGGCCTTGCCTCACAATTATAATATGTAAGCAATACAATGAGAAGAGAAGGTTATGCAACTGTGATTTTCAGCACTGATGGTGCACTGGCTGGGCAGGGAGAGCACCAACAATTACGAATAGAATGGCAACCACTGAAGAGTCTCCTGAGGGCTGAGGTGTATAAAAATTCCTTTCCTATACAGGAATATCCTAACCTGAAAAGACCAGGCCCAAAATACCCAAGTGTTTCATTCTTTGAAGGAATTTTTTTGCAGTACAAAGCACCTTATAAAGCCTCTTCCCAGGCACATCCTGAGATGATGTATTTCCAACATTGAATTAAGTTGTGTACATAAAAACATGGTCTGGGCATGGCAGTCTCTTCTAAACAAGATTTTGTGCCAAGTTCTGCTCTGGTTTACAAAGGGAAGACAGCAAGGTGTTTCTACTAAAGAACACAAAAACAACCACCAGCAATCTGACTTAAACAGCATTCCCCTTTTCACACACACGAGATCAAATACTCATCCACAGGTCAAAGGGGCTGAAATAGAGCTCAGTGCATTGCTCAGCTTGTGTACACATTAAAGCACACATCATCTGACACCAAAGGCAGAAATATCAAGTTCCCCTCTGGAACAATTAATGATTAGTTTTAAACCAAGGCTAGCCTGGAATCCAAAGCATAAAGCCAGGACTACACATGTTCAGTACATAATTTTAAAATGCTTTGATTTCGCAGTAATGAAAGGAAATTTCTTTCTCCTCAGAAATAAATTAAAAGCAATAGATTTGAGAGAGAACATAAGCAATAACAGGCTTGAATTTCAGAGGAAGGAAATCTATTAACTGTGTTCAAAGAGAGAAGGTATTTAATTGGTGAATAACACAAGTCTGCAATATGGGCTGTTAACCCTCTGGGAGCCAAAGCATCACTTCCATCAAACTTCTGCAGACAAGTCACCTGGAGACCAGGTCTTCCAACAGAGATCATCTCAGCCTTCCTCACCAGGGGGTTTCTTCAAATTTATTAAAACTATTCCACAGTCTGTCATATCTAAACCATGGCATGCCTAGAACTAGGAAAAACAGGCAGTGCTGGATATAAACAATGCAGAAGAAAAGGTCAAGCAAAAACCAGGCAATTTTCCTTGGAATCAGAAATAATTCAAACACACATTACAGGCCACTAAACTATTGCATAAATAAGCTATAACATTCCATAACATAGCACAATTAAACCTAAAGAAACCTGACAAGTTCTCCCCTCTTAGCACGCATTTTTGGAGAGTAATAGGAGAAGCCAAATCCCATTAAAAATGAAGGGGAATGGGATCTTTCTTACCTCAAATGTGCAGATTTAAGAATCATACAGTATGTATAAAATACTGTGATTATGGGCAGCAAATTTCTAAATCTCATGAGGTTTAGAACTGTTTTGTGATGCCTCTGATACAAAACCAGGAATTTCTAAAACTGGACGATATTTACAGTCAATCATGCAATCAAGTTCATCTTTGATAAATATAGCAACTTCAGGCTATCACATTTTATGATCCTGTCTTATAGCTATTTCAGAGTTTAGGAGAAAGTCTTGATCTCATTTTTCTCCTGAAGAGCAGGAAAACCTCATAAATCGCAGAAGTACAGCACCACGATGACACCCATTCATTATCTTTAAGCCTCCTGACAGTGAATACTCTGGGGGAGAAAAAGAGGAAAAGAGCACTTTGCCATCTGTTAAAAGACTAAATTCAAAATTAATATTCCTGTAGGAACTGTGAAACAGAAGCTTTAAGTGCAGAGTCTTGAGGAATGGGACTGTGTGCTGTAATGCTGACCAGCAGGAGCTCTATCTGGTGGCAGCAGCCTGTAGTGCACAGCCCAGGCACACTGGGTTTGTTCAGTGTGATGTTCCTGTTCACAACGATGAGAAACATCTCAGTCTTGGACTGCACATTAAAGCATTGTAAGGTAGGGATGGGGAAACGAGGGGATGAAACCACCATAAACTGTTCGGCCAAAGCATTTAAACCAAAATCACTAAAATCACATTATCCACACCTCAAAGGCTGGAGCAGCTGCTGTTCAAGAGTAATGGGTACTGCAACCCTACAGATTCTGAGCAAACAGAAATGGGAAGGACTTGAGGTGTCAGCTGAAAGCAGTTTGTTAGGTAAAATTCAGTAGTTTAAATCAAAATTTGGCAGTGACTCAGTTGCCAGCATCATTTCAACCAAGGTTTAAAGAGTTAATAAAGACTTAACCTTACTTAATGTACAAATTTAAATACATCAGCAGCAAATCAGGTCCTTATTTTCCACCAGAAAACCTGCACATTTTTTTAACTATAAAACCTCCAAACAGAAGATAACCCATACAAAGAAATGGAAGGAGATTCCACTACATTATTCAGTCCAGCTCAAAAAAGTAAACTTACTCTAAACCCTTATTTAATGCTAAGAATACAAACTTTCTTCACACTTGCAAATTGGCATCACTGGAGGTGAAAATACAGTATATTGGATAAACAGACAATATACTGAGACAATTTCTCACCAAGACATAATTACACAACCTACTTTTCACATAATTTAGACAGTACTGTGATAAAATTCCAGGCACCAAGTTTAAGCTGTATCTCTACAAGTCCATATATCTTACAGAAGCATTTCTTGTGCTCATTCTTTGTTTTTTTGCATTGCATTCCAACATATTCAAATTGACGTGCAATTTGTTCCGCTGTAACAACCACAACTCAGAGGCACCCCTTCATATGGAAATGCTTTGTACTACAGCAGTTTCATCTTGAAGTACATTCCAGCCCTCAAAAAAAAGGGGACTTCACCTTTTTTAATTATACCTTAAAAGAAATTTTTAGTCATGTCACTTGGCAATAGTGTGCACAGCCACATCTGGGGCAAAACCAGTCCTGTGTCATCCTACCCAACAGCTGGCACAGCTGAGGGCCAAGTTTACTCAAGGGTTAACATGTGAATGCTAGATTTTGCTTTTGGGAATGTGATTTATCTGGAGAAGCACAAGAAAGCTGATAGTGCCCCATAGAATTGAAGAAGCTGGAAAACAGTTACTCAGCCAGGAATCCAGCTTATATCCAGGTGTTCCTTGGAATGTGACCAGATTGCTCATGGATAAAGTGAAAATATGCAGATACAACATGTCAGCAGGAAAGAAAAACCCTAAGCAAAACAGTTTTATTGCAAGATTGTGACTGGATCCTCTACAACCAGACCAGCCCCTTTAGATGTCATCCTGGACCTGCAAAGCCACAGAATGAGTCAAGGGGCTTAATGCTGACAGAACGAAGCTTATCTCCTGACTTTTCCAAAAAGTCCTCACTCATCTCACCTGGGAACAAAAGAATCCCTTCTTGAGCCCTGTCCCAGCCCTAACTCTGGAAGGTGGTATTTAATGCACAAAGGGGGTTTCTAGCACATACCTCACAACCCCTGCCTCCTGCTCTGTCCTACATCCCTGACTGTGAGCAGACATCTGTCCTGCTCCAATTCCAGTGCAAGGTTTCTCCAGGAGAGGACTTCTGACAGCAACTCCAATCTTCTCTTAGTTCCTATTTCTGCACTGTCCCACAACTACCCCCAGATTTCTGTGAAGCCCAGTGCTGAAAGTGAACCCAGTGCTAGATAACCACACAGCACACTTACATTGTCTTGCACACCCCAGCTTTGAACTGGACAGATCACTCCAAAGTGAGGTGTTAAAAATGTGTATTTTATCATCAGATTGTTAATTCCTCATTTAAAAGCCCAAATATCCTTTACAATTAAAATGCCATATCTGTTCTCTGGTCATTCCAGATTTCTCTAAAGTTCTAACAGAAGATCATCAAGGGCTACTTGTGTGGAAATCAGTTGATAGAAATATCCAGTCATGCTGTAATCTGTTCTACATTACATCTCCTCAGGGGGCTTGGAAGCAGAACACCAACATCCACACAGATCCCTCACATTTCTAACAAGGAGCAAACACTCAAGTTCGCAACAGAACAAAAGTAATTATGAAGAATAGCCTGTATAGCCTCAGCCACATAAGATCTCAATCAAAACAACAGCAAAGAACACTCTGGGCATGGTATGTTCCAAGGGATACATTTGTTTTTCTTATTTCATTGCTTGCAGATGACCAACGTCAAAAGAACAAACCAGAATTATTAGAAAAAGGTGATTCATGAGAAGAGTCTTTGTGGACATTTCGGTGTTTCTTGGTAAATGCTGGCAGACTCACCCCTACAGAGTAATGACATCTGCTATTCCTGCTTACACCAAAGGTAAAGTCCTAAATAGCAAAAAAGTTTGGAGTAATACTTATACTTGCCCCAGCTCAGGAAAAGCAGCAAGAATTGCAGTCATTTCAGGAATATCCCTCTTGAGAAAAGCACTCAGGGCTGTGTGGGGAGGTTTGGGTGGGTGTTTGTGATTGCTGCTGGCTGACAGCGCACTGCTGCTCCCAGGGACTCCAGCCCAACAGGAGCATCCTCACACAGCATCATTTCCAGGAGGGAATGCCTCCTCTATTCTTTCTGTGACACTATGTTTAAAAGGGCAAAAGCAAACCCAAATTGTTTGGAGGCAATTCACAGTTAACAGCACCTCCAGCTTCAAAAGTGCAGAATCATAGTTATTACGGATGTCAAATGCAAACAGATTAATGTAGGCCAGTGCTACTCCTCCTCCTAACAGTGTAATTACTCAGAAAGAAGGCACAAAGCATGCTTGAAAGAAACACAGGGCACTTTTAACAAAGGAAAGCGTTTTACCGCAGAAGGAACTTAACTTCTCTAAGCACTGTGATGGATACTTCGTGCTCCAGCAAAATGGAGTAATATAAACCACCTTAAAAGCACTTCTGGTAAATATCGTGTAAATATGCATTGCAGAGAAAGCCAATGAGCAGTAGGCTCAGAAATATCAATTTTCAGACAGAATAAACAACTAAGTAGAAAGCAAATACAAAACATTAATTATGAAAGAGTGGGATGAAGTTGATGAAGATAAAAACCAGGACGATAACAGAGATTAGGAATTAGACACTGAAAAGGCTGTTGTCAGGTTGCTTGGGGAAAGGGAGCAGGGGGACACAACATTCCTTAAAAACACCAGATGAGCCTCGCAGAGAAAAATACAGAAAGCAGGAAACAGTCTCCAGAAACGTTCAATACTTCAACATGCAAAAACTTTAACCACAGATTTTGTGCATGCTGCCAGCTACTCTGAGAATCTGACCAGCCAGATTCTCTGGACGCAGGCACTACAGGTCGCCTACAACAAAGGGCATTTGTTGCTCATGCCATGCAAAGCTCCTCGGAGAAACTTTCCCCCGCACCCGCCGCACACGTGTGGCCCCGAGTTCTTTGTGCACCGCGGGCGGAGGTTCCGCGGCTCTCACCTCCCTGCTCCGCTCCCCGCTGGCTTTCCCTGCGTTACCCTCCCCTCTGTCCTGCGCTCCCCGCTGGCTTTCCCTGCGTTACCCTCACCCGTCCTGCCTCC